>CM060315.1:92474755-92515195 GCA_030674185.1 Monoplex corrugatus
GAGGACTGAGACAGACAGAGAGGACTGAGACAGACAGAGAGGGACTGGAGACAGACAGACAGAGAGGACTGAGACAGAAGAGAGGACTGAGACAGACAGATGAACAGTAGAGAGGACTGAGACAGACAGACAGAGAGGACAGAGACAAGAGAGGACTGAGAAGACAGACAGACGAGAGAGGACTGAGACAGACAGCAGAGGACTGAGACAGACAGAGAGGACTAGACAGACAGAACAGAGAGAGGACTGAGACAGACAGAGAGGACTGAGACAAGACAGACGGAGAGGACTGAGACAGACAGAAGGACTGAGACAGACAGAGAGGACTGGAGAGAAGACAGACAGAGAGGACTGAGACAGAGAAGACAGAGATGAGACAGACAGAGAGGACTGAGACAGACAGAGGGACTGAGACAGAGACAGAGGAGGATGAGAGACAGACAGAGAGGACTGAGACAGACAGAGGACGAGGACAGAGAGAGACAGAGACAGAGAGAGAGACAGAGAGAGAGAGGACAGAGAGAGGACTGAGACAGACAGAGAGGACTGAGACCAGACAGAGAGGACTGAGACAGACAAGAGAGGACTGAGACGACAGACAGGAGGACTGAGACAGCAGACGAGAGAGGACAGAAGACAGAGAGGACTGAGACAGACAGAGCAGAGAGGACTGAGACAGACAGAGAGGACTGAGACAGACGAGAGAGAGACAGACGAGAGGACTAGACAGACAGAAGAGGACTGAGACAGACAGAGAGGACTGAGACAGACAGAGAGGACTGAGACAGACAGACAGAGAGGACTGAGACAGACAGAGAGAGACTGAGACAGACAGACGAGAGGACTGAGACAGACGAGAGAGGACTGAGACAGACAGACAGAGAGGGACTGAGACAGACAGACAGAGAGACTGAGACAGACAGAGAGGACTGAGACAGATAGAGAGGAGACGAGACAGAGAGAGACAGACAGAGAGGACTGAGACAGACAGAGAGGACTGAGACAGACAGAGAGGACGAGACAGACAGAGAGGACTGAGACAGACAGAGAGGATGAGACAGACAGAGAGGACTGAGACAGACAGAGAGAGGACTGAGACAGAGAGGACTGAGACAGACAGAGAGGACTGAGACAGACAGGGAGAGACACAGAGAGGACTGAGACGACAGAGAGGACTGAGACAGACAGAGAGGACTGAGACAAAGAGAGATGAGGACGACGAAGAGGATGAGAGACAGAGAGGACTGAGACAGAAGAGAGGACTGAGAAGACAGACAGAGAGGACGAGAAGACGACAGAGAGGACTGAGACAGAAGAGAGGACTGAGACAGGACAGAGAGGACTGAGACAGACAGAGAGAGGGAGACAGACAGAAGAGAGACTGAGAAGACAGAGAGGACTGAGACAGAAGAGGGATGAGACAGAAGACGAGAGGACTGAGACAAGAGAGGACTGAGACAGAGACAGAGAGGACGAGACAGAAGGAGAGGATGAGCAAAAGAGAGGACTGAGACAGAAGAGAGAGAGACAGACAGAAGAGGACTGAGACAAAGAGAGGAGGAGAGACAGAGAGGATGAGCAGACGAGAGGACTGAGAGACGAGGAGAGAGACGAGACAGACAGACAGAAGGAAGAGAGAGAGGACAGAAGAGAGGACTGAGACAAGACAGACGAGACGAGGACGACAGAAGAGACAGACAGAAGGACTGAGAAGAGACAGAAGACGAGAGAGGACTGAGACAGAAGTGAGGAGACAGAGACTAGACAGACAGAGAGGACTGAGACAGAGAGAGAGGACGAGACGAGAGAGAGACAGACAGAGAGGACTGAGACAGAGAGAGAGGACTGAGACAGGAGGACTGAGACAGAGAGCGAGAGAGGACTGAGACAGACAGAGAGGACTGAGACAGACAGAGAGGGATGAGACAGACAGAGAGAGGACTGAGACAGAAGAGAGGACTGAGACAGAGAGAAGGACGAGAGACAGAAGAGAAGAGAGGAACGAGACAGACAGAGGAGGACTGAGACAGACAGAGAGGACGAGACAGAAGAGAGGACTGAGACAGACAGAGAGACTGAAGACAGACGAGAGCAGAGGACGAGACAGACAGAAGAGAGGACTGAGACAGAAGAGAGAGAAGAGAGGACTGAGACAGAAGACAGAGAGAGAGGACAGACAGAGAGAGGACTGAGACGAGAGACAGAGGAGGACTGAGACAGACAGAAGAGACTGAGACAGACGAGACAGAGACGAGAGGAGAGACAGAGACAGAGAGGACTGAGACAGACAGAAGAGAGGACTGAGACAGAGCAGAAGAGAGAGGACTGAGACAGACAGACAGAGGAGGCTGAGACAGACAGCAGAGAGGACTGAGACAGAAGAGAGGACTGAGACAGACAGAAGAGGACTGAGACAGACAGAGAGGACTGAGACAGACAGAGCAGGAGAGGACTGAGACAGACAGAGAGGACTGAGACAGACAGAGAGAGGACTGAGACAGACAGAGAGAGAGGACTGAGCAGGACAGACAGAGAGGACTGAGACAGACAGATAGAGAGGACTGAGACAGAACAGACAGACAGAGAGGACTGAGACAGACAGACAGAGAGGACTGAGACAGACAGACAGACAGAGAGGACTGAGACAGACAGACAGAGAGGACTGAGACAGACAGACAGACAGAGAGGACTGAGACAGACAGAGAGGACTGAGACAGATAGAGAGGACTGAGACAGACAGAGAGGACTGAGACAGACAGACAGAGAGGACTGAGACAGACAGAGAGAGAGGACTGAGACAGACAGACAGAGAGGACTGAGACAGACAGACAGAGAGGACTGAGACAGACAGAGAGAGAGGACTGAGACAGACAGAGAGAGAGGACTGAGACAGACAGACAGAGGACTGAGACAGACAGAGAGGACTGAGACAGACAGACAGAGAGGACTGAGACAGACAGACAGAGAGGACTGAGACAGACAGACAGAACTGAGACAGGAGAGGACTGAGACAGACAGAGAGGACTGAGGACAGAGAGGACTGAGACACACACAGAAAGAGAGAGAGAACTGAGACAGAGAGAGAGAGAGAGAGAGAGAGAGAGGGACTGAGACAGACAGAGACAGGACTGAGACAGAGAGAGAGAGAGATAGAGAGAGACAGAGATAGAGAGAGAGAGAGAGAGAGAGAGAGAGAGAGAGAGAGAGAGAGAGAGAGAGAGAGACGACTGAGACAGACAGAGAGGACTGAGACAGCGAGATAGAGAGAGAGAGAGAGAGAGTGTGTGTGTTAGTTCAGTGCACCATCCCACACGCACAAGACAGTGGTAATATGCCCACAGGATGTAGATGTATATGTGGATGTAGATGTAGACGTAGAGCTGACTGTAGGCCTAGTTACTGTTGCTGGGCCGTTCTCCCCTTCACACCAAGTAGTGGGGAAGTCAAGTCATACGATTGTGCACTTTTTAGTAGAGACATGTCCTCTTACACATAAATAGTATGGACAATGACGAACATATCTGGAGGTGGAAACACGATCACAGAACCCTGTGTAAGGCGCAGTGATCGATCAAAGTTTCCAATCAGTGCATTCTTAACACGGTCAGGACACCATAGGGGCAGTAAGACCTGCATGTTGGGAGCAGACCTTCACGCGTATGCAGGGCGGGCAAGATCTGTCATCACGGGCTTGGCACCAGCGGCGGTGTAAACTTGGCGGGTTAGACCTATGAGAATTAATTCATTCCGGTTGATATTTTATATACAATCCGTCCGTTTTCAAAAGTTTACAAAACTGTTGAAATAAGCTGAAATGACAAATACATTTTTACGAGTTCTCAGAATATATGTAGTTGAAATGGGGCGATCTACTGATATAAAAGGTGACTATGAATAATTTTTAGGGGGTGCAGAAAAAGAAATCACCGTATAGGCCTACGGCAACACGTTATGAAGGGCCCGGGAAACTGACGGAGACTTTTTTCAGTCTTTCAGTGAATGCGATTCGAAGACTGCCGATTTCATGCTGTATTTTGGTTAAATGATATATTGTATTATTTTAAAAATAGAATGCATTCCATTAATTCTGAAATTCATGCACTATTTCTTGCCTTTGTCAGCATCACATAACAATAGTAATAATATGTACTGGCCTTGTTCATCAAAACAATTGATAATCATTAATAATTATCAACATTTATAACACTAAATGTTCAAATTAAGTTGTGTTTAAAATATTAACATTTATTGGCACCATATCAGTCGGGCCTGTGCGTATGTTATATTTGAGTGAAATTTGCCGATGTTTCTGTTGACGCCGTTATGAAATGTATGGTGTTCCATATCAATCAAGAGTAAATTTTTGTTTTTTGTATGTATTACCGATCTGATGGAGTGAGCCGGAATATACGGTGATGTCTTGTGAATTACAAGCGAATCGACAGCCCCAGTCTACCGTTTTCAACTGAAGGAGACGATGAATTGACTATTGACTGGAGTCAGTGTGCACTGTGCCAGAACCCAGCAAACAAAGCGTCTCTTACATGCCCATTTAAGGGCCAAGCAGCCAAAGGGGATGGCGCAGGATACGTTTATATTGCCCAGAATTTGAAAGCATTTCAGGAAATAGGCGAGAATCCACTTTCTGTTCCCTTATCTTAGCTGAATGATGGATCTGGGTTTGAAGAGACTCTGAAAAAACATGAAGCTTCTTGGCACAAATCATGTCGTGCGAAAAGAAGCAATACTATTCTGAACAGAAAGAGAAAGGAATGATAAACCTAGCCCTGTGAAAACACGACAGAAAGAGAAAGGAATGATAAACCTAGCCCTGTGAAAACACGGAAGCTTAGATGATGGTGGTTGTGTCGCAGACGAGAAAGGAAGTGAACCACAATGTCTGCTCTGCAATGGGTCATCTGGCACCACAGGACTTCACAGAGCAATGATTTTATCTTTGTATTTTGTTACAAAGGTCGTGTTCATGCCCAGCGACTGAACGATATAGAGCTACTTGGAAAGCTTGCTGTCAAAGACATGGTGGCAATGGATTGCCATTATCATGTGAAACGTCTGTCTGCCTTGCAGAGACGTGTTCCAGCAAACCAGACACCAGAATCAGAAGAGGTTGTGGCTTACACTGAAAACTTCAGAGATGATACTCACACAGCCTCAGTTTTCAGCATGACTTCTCTGTCTCGTCTATACACCTCTCGCCTCTCACAGTTTGGTCTAACAAACGCGAAGGTACATTCAACACGCCTACGACAGAAAATAGAAGCTGCTATCCCAGATCTCACATGTACAAGTCAGGGAAGAAATGTCATTCGTCTGTTTGACAAAGATCTTTGAAACGCCTTGAAGAAAGTATGCAGTTCTGATTCTGAGGCCCTTCAGTTGGTCAAAGCAGCCCAGATCATAAGGAAAGATTTATTTCAGAAAAAAGTAACATTCAGTGGAACGTTTAATGACAGCTGCCAAGACGATTCCGTCCCAGCCTCCTGAAAGCACTTATGAGCTTCATCCTAGATGGTCCAACAGCTATAGAACAACCCGAGTCTGATACAAAGTCAGACAGGCAAGCTGTTCTCACGCTTTCCCAAGTGATTGCTTTCAACTGTCGCAAGACTGCAAAGGACTCAAGCTTTCACTGGCACAACAACAACCTTGACCTGAAATTACATGCAGAATGAAAGAAGGAACTTATTGGTACATTCTCTGACCTAGGTCTGATGATTTCGTAAGACAGGGTGATGTCAGTTTCATGTCAGATAGCGCACAATGTCTGCCGAAGATTTGAGGACGATAAGGTAGTTGTCTCAAAAAACATGAGAAAGAGTTTGTTCACAGTTGGCATGGTTGATAACACAGACCACAACCCCAGCTCAACAACTTCATCTGATTCCTTCCATGAAAGCAGCATCTCCCTCATTCAGCACAGAGTGACACAGGATGATGGTGAGGAGCAATGGAGACCACTCATTGATGATGATGCAAACAACCAAAATCGGAGAATTCCTTTGCTGCTACCTGATTACACCAATGTTTTCCCTGTGCCTGAACCTAACAAAGAACAGTTGGTACCTGCACCATCAGGGCGTAAGCAGCCAGACATCAGTTCTGAGGTTCAAAATTGTGTCCAACAGTTTGCATGGTTGAAACATGTGTCAGGACGTTAGAAACATGGCCAGTAGACAACAGTGACCGTTTGTCATGGGCTGCATACCATGCATCTCTACAGCCACAAAATGATGTTCCAACTGCCATCATTAGATTGCTGCCTGTCCTCATGGACAATGCTCATACTACTGCATTAATCAGACACGCCATGACCCTGGTAAAAACATCTATACAACACCAGAATCTTGGACAAACACCTGTGTTAGGAATGGATCAGCCACTGTATGCCATAGCAGAAGGAATCCAATGTTGCTGGCCTGATACTTTTGGCGAAAAACATTTTGTCATCATGTTAGGAGGGCTTCACATAGAAATGGCTGCTTTCAAAACGCTTGAAGTCTGGTTGGATGGTTCAGGGTGGAACACTGCAATTACCATGGCAAGAATTGCATTTTCTGGCGTTGCCAATTCGTTAGTCAGGGCAGCTCATTTAACCAGAACAAAGCATGCCCACCAGATCACGGCTGCTGCACTCTACATTTTGCTATGGCGAGCCTATTCAAAATTCCTGGAGTCGGATCAAAGCATTATCTTAGATTTCCAGGACTGGAGAGAAAATATGACAGATGAGCAGCCATATTTTGCATAGTGGGCTACAGTTCTGGGTTTCCAGTTGTGCGTTTTTCAGCTGGTCTACTCAATCCGGACAGAAGATTTCAGAATGTATGTTCAGTGCTTGACAAAACTGATGCCTTGGATGTTTGCCCTGGACCACTTTAAACTATGCTCGCTGGTTGACTGTTCACATCCGAGACCTGGCATTGCTTGAAGAAATCCACCCTGGCTATATTCCATCATTTCTGCTCTGGGGCCTTTGTTGAAAGAAAAAAAAACGCATTTTTTTCTGCAATTTGGGCACATGAACAATGTAACGCTCTTGTGAAAGGTGACGGAGGTGCTATTGGCCTTACAAACAACCCCAATGCTCTGAGACGCTGGATCATTGCTGGGCCAGAAATATCACGACTTGTAGGAGACTCTGAGAACCAGTTGGAAGGGGATGCAAAATTGAGTACTCACCATCATGAACAATGCCCCTGCACCCAGACTGCATTTGCAACACAAGTCAGTCTTGGTTTCCTGCTTTGAAGAAATGGGAAATCCTTTCATGGAGGACAGCATATACCTCTTTGCCATTGATAGAAAAACGTTATGAACGACGAAGTTGTCAACAGTGTGAGGACTGCCCTCACACAGGACCAAGAACAGTACACAGCATTCATCGAAGAGCGCTTTGAACCAAGTCTCTGTCTGACCCCATAAAAAGAAACAGATTTCCTTTGTTTTCAAACCAAGTTCGACGTATACCCACAAGTGTCAAGAGCAATCTTTCCATGTTGAAAAACGACTGCTCACTCTGTTCCAGGCCTAACACCACCCTCTGTGCTTGTGGTGGAGACTGCTATCAGGATGTCTAAATCAGACATGTGAAAGTCATTTTCTTTCTTTTTCAGTTTTGAAACCAGTCATTTAAAGACATTCATTTGTATATTTTATAGCTGGACTGATTGATTTCTTTGATGTAAAAAACTATTTTGTCATTTTGTTTCCATATGCATATGATACTTCCGACATAAATATATTGCTATATTACGAAGCTCAGGTTTTCATGAAAAGAGGATCCTTGTATGGCTTGACTATCTGAAATTCAAATCAGTCAGTATGATATACTAGATAACCAAGAAATACACAGGTAAATAAGTCCTGAGTGTCTCAGCTTTGTTTTGTAATATCAGTTTAATAAGGCAAAAATAAAAACAAAGCTCGTGGGAATAAAGCAACCAAAGTATGAAAATCACTTGACCTACTTAAATTTTCTCTTGTATCATGCGCTCTATTAAAAAGTAAATGTGATCCGTCTTCTATGGAAAAAACAACAACAACAAAACACAGAACGAAAATGTTATCTTACACAATATGGTTGGATCTCAGTTCTATGTTACCACCGAGAGCAACTCAATGCAAGTAATCTTGAAATTTACTTGACCTCACTTTTGATTGACCTAATTATTGATTAATGTCCCCAAGAAGGGCTTACACACAAAATGTATGCCTGTTTGCGACATGTAGCTTGTCAAATATCTGAAATATTTTAGTCCTGTGTGGGTTTTGGATGCCACAGTTCGTCCTTTTTGTACAGAAGCATGAAAAGAAGAAGATGACACACTGACCTAATTAAATGTGTGACCACGCCCATCACAGGTCACGCCCAATGTGTTTCCATCTCTAAAATCACTCAGAAAGGGTTCAAGTACCTTCATACCAAATGGCATGCTTCTACTACGAAGTGCACGATTCAATGATATCTGCCGTCTTAACATCCGTACTAAAGGACTTCACCAGGGGTGTGCGCTGTGCTGTGCTGTGCTGTGTATGTATCACGTATGTATGCATGTAGGCATTTAGACACTAGGCTACCAGTCTGCCTCCTCCACTGCACGACACACACACTGACGTTTCCTCCTGCAACCCTCAGCTTTTATACCTTGCTATTTTAAGGCCACCGCTGTTCGGGCAAGCGGCCGGCTCACTCTGTGTGTGTGTGTGTGTGTTGTGTGTGTGTGTGTGTGTTTGAGAGCGTGTGCTCGTGCATGCGTGCGTGCGTGTGCGTGTGTGTGTTTAGAAAGTTGAATGGAGCAGCGCTTGCTGTGCAAACTGTCCCGTTCGCCCACGGAGCCCACTTGACAATGACTGACAGAACAAAAACCACACCGCTATGTGTGTGTGTGTGTGTGTGTGTGTGGCTACTGTGTGTGTGTGTGTGTCTGTGTGTGTGTAGGCTAACCATCGTGGACAGTGTGTGATCTCAGTGGATACCGCGGCGTGTTTATGATCGGTCAGTTGGCTTGAGGGGGGGGACCCGTATTGAGGTGTGACGTCATGCAGCAGGAGTCGGACCCCGTCCTCAACGGTCACATCTCTGGCCACGGTGACGTCACGGGGGTTGGCCCGGAGTCTGGCGTGGACAGGCACAATGTGAGTGTGCTGGCTTCATTCCTCTTGTCTTGCTTGGTACATGGTTTGCTGGGGGGGATGTCGTCATTCATATTCATCTGGTTTCTTTAGTTTTGTCACACTGGAGTTTTAGGTTTTACTGTCCTTAGCGCTATGTTTACATTTGTAGTCAGGTGTGTTTTTTTTAAAATCCCCTGTGTGATAAATTGGGCGGAGTGGTCAAGGCCAGGGGCATTTCCTTAGATTATGTGCGCCAATCCGTTGATAATGTGTACTTCATTTTCTTTTCTTTTTTTCCTTGTTGAAGTATTACTCTTTGCATGTTTTGAAACGGTTATAGCCCTGATATGGCTCTACGCAGTCGGCTGGGCTTTAAACAAAAACGACAGTAACAATAACCCTGTGGAACTTGGGCTGTTCTCCATTTTGAGAGCACGTCGCCGCAGTGAAGCGCCACCCATTTTTAAAAATCAAGATTCAGAAAAGCAAGAAGGCTAATTGGCCATCAAGGGGAGGGACCTGGGAAATCAACCTGTCTCTCTCCAGTGTTTTATACCAGGGCAGCCAGACAAAAGCCCTGCTCTTCACGATTTTCAACTACCGTGGGATCTTTAGCGTGCGCAGACTAGGGGACACATGGGTGTGATTTGTTTCTCGTCCCCTTCCAAAGGACTAGATATACAGACGTTCAGTTCCATTTTCCGGTCAAACTGAGGAGAAAAGCAGGCAAACGTGTCTGAACCATTGTTCCACTCTTTTCCTGGGGGCATGAGTTCCACCCTCACTCGGTAGGCCACAGTTTGATTTTCATGCAGCTTGGCTGGCTGAATAGACAGCCATGGACACATCTGGTGTCTTGAGTTCAATCCCAGTCCACAATATCAAAAACTGGCCTGTTGGCTGGCCATCTTAATGTTTCCATCATTGTGCTGGTGTCAGCTTACTGTTCCATATGTCCACTGGCCTGTTGGCTGTCCATCTTAACGTTTCCATCATTGTGCTGGTGTCCGATTACTGTTCCATATGTCCACTGGCCTGTTGGCTGTCCATCTTAACGTTTCCATCATTGTGCTGGTGTCCGATTACTGTTCCATATGTCCACTGGCCTGTTGGCTGTCCATCTTAACGTTTCCATCATTGTGCTGGTGTCCGATTACTGTTCCATATGTCCACTGGCCTGTTGGCTGTCCATCTTAACGTTTCCATCATTGTGCTGGTGTCAGCTTACTGTTCCATATGTCCACTGGCCTGTTGGCTGTCCATCTTAACGTTTCCATCATTGTGCTGGTGTCCGATTACTGTTCCATATGTCCACTGGCCTGTTGGCTGTCCATCTTAACGTTTCCATCATTGTGCTGGTGTCAGCTTACTGTTCCATATGTCCACTGGCCTGTTGGCTGTCCATCTTAATGTTTCCATCATTGTGCTGGTGTCCGATTACTGTTCCATATGTCCACTGGCCTGTTGGCTGTCCATCTTAATGTTTCCATCATTGTGCTGGTGTCCGATCATATGTCCTTTTCATCCAGCCACCCCTCTCCCCATTTGAAGACCTTGCCATCGCAGAGGATTTTGCGCAGGCGCAAGGGGTCTGCAGATAATTTTACTCGCAGTTAGGCGGAGCGGATATGGAGTTGTCTCG
Organism: Monoplex corrugatus; assembly: GCA_030674185.1. Taxonomy (NCBI): domain Eukaryota; kingdom Metazoa; phylum Mollusca; class Gastropoda; order Littorinimorpha; family Ranellidae; genus Monoplex; species Monoplex corrugatus. The sequence continues at coordinate 92,485,533 of CM060315.1, forward strand.
GTGCGATAATCCCTCTTGAACAAACTCTTAAACTCTTGGTATAAGCTACGTAGATTATGACTGGAGTGTAGTCTCAAATATAGATGTTGCTTGAAATAGAAAAACAAAAAACAAAACAAAACAAAAAACCGGATCTGAAAAGACATTAAGACATTCTCAAAAACTGCAATACGTTCTCAAAAGTAAATAATAATGGGAACATTGAAACACCTGGGGGCGGGGAAGGGGGTGATGGTGGTGGCTAGTTTTGGTTTTTCCTTTCTACGAGTCTTCCAGACACAACGTAGGCACTTTGATTTTTCTCCTGGTGTGATGTCAGTGTTGTGAACAATATGTGAACAGATGGTTTCTGTACGTGGTGTGATGTCACTTGTGTCAGTGTTGTGAACAATATGTGAACAGATGGTTTCTGGACGTGGTGTGATGTCACTTGTGTCAGTGTTGTGAACAATATGTGAACAGATGGTTTCTGTACGTGGTGTGATGTCACTTGTGTCAGTGTTGTGAACAATATGTGAACAGATGGTTTCTGTACGTGGTGTGATGTCACTTGTGTCAGTGTTGTGAACAATATGTGAACAGATGGTTTCTGGACGTGGTGTGATGTCACTTGTGTCATGTTGTGAACAATATGTGAACAGATGGTTTCTGGACGTGGTGTGAACTACACGTGTACACAGGGTTTGTGTGTCCATGTACAGATCAATGTGCGTGTAGCGGTTGGTGTACTGATAACGGTAACATACTCGTGTGTAGCGTGTAGTGTGTAGCGTGTAGCGTGTAGTGTGTAGTGTGTAGTGTGTAGCGTGTAGTGTGTAGCGTGTAGTGTGTAGCGTGTAGTGTGCAGTGTGTAGTGAAGCTGGGGTTACAGTGAAAGTGGTAATAAGCAGTGTGTAGCAGTGTGTCGTGAAGTGTGTACTGTGGTGTGTAGTGGTTAGTGTGTGTGTGGTGTGTGTGTGTTGTGTTGTGTTGTGTTGTGTGTTGTGTGTGCTGTGTTGTGTGTGTGTGTGTGTGTGTGTTATGTGTTGTGTGAGTGTTGTGTGGTGTGTATGTGTTGTGTTGTGTGGTGTGTAGTGTGGTGTTGTGTGTTGTGTTTGTGTGTGTTGTGTGTTGTGTGTGTGTGTAGTGTGGTGTTGTGTAGTGTGATGTTGTGTGTTGTGTAGTGTGAGTGTGTTGTGTGTAGTGTGGTGTTGTGTAGTGTGATGTGTGTGTGTTGTGTAGTGTGGTGTTGTGTAGTGTGATGTTGTGTGTTGTGTAGTGTGATGTTGTGTAGTGTGATGTTGTGTGTTGTGTAGTGTGATGTTTGTGTGTTGTGTAGTGTGATGTTGTGTGTGTGTGTGTGTTGTGTATGTGATGTGTGTGTGTGTGTTGTGTAGTGTGGATGTTGTGTGTGTGGTGTGTAGTGTGATGGTTTGTGTGTTGTGTAGTGTGATGTTGTGTAGTGTGGTGTTGTGTTAGTGTGATGTTGTGTGTTGTGTAGTGTGGATGTTTGTGTAGTGTGATGTTTGTGTGTTGTGTAGTGTGATGTTGTGTAGTGTGTGTTGTGTAGTGTGGTGTGTGTGTAGTGTGTGTTGTGTGTTGTGTGTGTGTGGTGTGATGTGTGTGTGGATGTTGTGTGTTGTGTAGTTTGTGATGTTGTGTAGTGTGATGTTGTGTGTTGTGTAGTGTGTGTTGTGGTGTGTGTGTGTGTGTGTTGTGTAGTGTGATGTTGGTGTTGTGTGATGTGTGTGTTGTGTAGTGTGTGTTGTGTAGTGTGATGTTGTGTGTGTGTGGTGGTGTTGGGAGTGTGTTGTGTGTTGTGTGTGGTGTGTTGTGTGTGTGTGTGTGTGTGTGTGTGTTGTGTTGTGTAGTGTGGATGTTTGTGTTGTGTGTGTGTGTGTGTGGTGTGTGTGTTGTGTGGTGTGTGAGTTGTGTTGTTGTGTAGTGTGATGTTGTGTGGTGTGTGTGTGTTAGTGTGATGTGGTTGTGTTGGTGTGATGTGTGGTGTGTGTGTGTGTAGGTTGTGTGTGTGGTTGTGTGTTGTGTGGTGTGTGTGTTGTGTAGTGTGATGTGTGTGTTGGTGTAGTGTGTTGGGTTTGTGTTGTGTGTGTGTGTGGTGTTGTTAGTGTGTGTTGTGTGGTTGTGTAGTGGTGATTGGTGTGTTGTGTGTGTGATGTTGTGTTGTGGTGTTGTGTGTGTAGTGGGTTGTGGTGTGTGTGTGTGTGGTGTTGTGTGTGTGTGTTGGTGTGTTGTGGTAGTGTGATGTTGTGTGTTGTGTAGTGTGATGTTGTGTGTTTGTGTAGTGTGATGTTGTGTGTTGTGAGTGTGTGTGTGTGTGGTGTGGTTGTGGTGTGAGTGTGGTGGTGTTGTGTGTGTGTTGTGTAGTGTGTGTTGGTGTGTGTGTGTGTGTTGTGTGTGGTAGTGTGTGTTGTAGTGTTTGTGTAGTGTGTGTGTGTGTGTGTTGTGTGAGTGTGTGTTGTGTGTGTTGGTTGTTGTGTAGTGTGATGTGTGTGTGTTGTGTGTGTGTGTGATGTGTGTTGTGTTGTGTGTGATGTGTGTTGTGTGTTGTGTGGTGTGTGTGTTGTGTAGTGTGATGTTGTGTGTTGTGTGTGTGTGGTTGTGTAGTGTGATGTGTGTGTGTGTAGTGTGTTGTGTGTTGGTAGTGATGTTGTGTGTGTGTGTGTGTGTGTGTGTTGTGTGTGTGATGTTGTGTGTTGTGTGGTGTGTGTGTTGTGTAGTGTGTGTTGTGTAGTGTGTGTGTGTGTAGTGGATGTTGTGTGTTGTGTGGAGTGTGTGTGGTTGTGTAGTGTGTGTGTGTAGTGTGATGTTGTGTGTTGTGTGTGTGTGTGTTGTGATGTTGTGTAGTGTGATGTGTGTTGTGTGGTGTAGTGTGGTGTTGGTGTTGTGTAGTTTGTGATGTTGTGTGTGTGTGTGTGTGTGTTGTGTAGTGTGAGTTGTGTGTTGTGTAGTGTTGTGTGTGTTGTGTAGTGTGATGTTGTGTGTTGTGTAGTGTGGTTGTGTGTGTGTTGTGTTGTGGTGTGTGTGTTGTGTGTTGTGTAGTGTGATGTTGTGGTGTTGTGTAGTGTGGTGTTGTGTAGTGTGATGTTGTGTGTTGTGTAGTGTATGTGTGTGTGTAGTGTTGTTTGTTGTGTGTTGTGGTGGTTGTGTAGTGTGTGTAGTGTGTGGTGTGGTGTATGTGTAGTGTGTGTTGTGTATGTGTGTTGTGTGTTGTTTGTAGTGTATTGTGTGTGTGTGTTGTGTAGGTGTGGTGTTGTGTGGTTGTGTAGTGTGAGTTGTGTGTGTGTGTGTGATGTTGTGTTTGTGTAGTGTGAGTGGTGTTTGTGGTGTAGTGTGTGTGTGTGTGTAGTGTGGTGTGTGTGTGTGTGGGTGTGTTGGTTGTGTGTGGTAGGTGATGTTGTGTGTTGTGTTGGTGTGTGTGTGTGTTGTGTAGTGTGAGTGTGTTGTTGTGTAGGTGTGATGTGTGTTATGTTGTGTATGTGGTGTTGTAGTGTGTGTGTGTTGTGTGTGTGTTGTGTGTGTGTAGTGTGTGTTGTGTGTTGTGTAGTGTGATGTGTGTAGTGTGTGTTGTGTGGTGTGTGTGTGATGTGTGTGTTGTGTAGTGGTGTGTGGTGTTGTGGTGTGATGTTGTGTGTGTTGTAGTGTGTGGTGTAGTGTGATGTGTTGGTGTGAGGTGTGTGTTTAGTGTGAGTTGGTGTAGTTGGTTGTGTGTGTGGTGTGTTGTTGTAGTGTGTGTGTAGTGTGTGTGTGTAGTGTAGTGTGTGTGGTGTTGTAGTGTGATGTTGTGTGTGTATGTTGTGTGTTGATGTAGGTGATGTATGTGTATGTGTAGTTTGTGTGGTGTGTGTGTATGAGTGTGTGTGTGTTGTGTATGTGGTATGTAGTTGGTGTTGTATGTGTTGTGTGTGTGTTGTGTAGTGTAGTGTGTGTAGTGTGTGTGTTGTGTTTGTGTGAGTGTATTGTGGTTGTGTGTGTGTTTGTAGTGTGTGTATGTAGTGTGTGTTGTGAGTTGTGGTGTGATGTTGGGGTGTTGTGGTAGTGGTGTGTGTGTGGGGTGTATGAGTGTGGTTGTTGTGTGGTGTGTGTTGTAGTGATGTGTGTAGTGTTGTGTGTGTAGTGTAGTGTAGTGTGGTGTAGTGAAGTGAAGTGTAGTGTAGTGTAGTGTGGTGTAGTGTAATGAAGTATAGTGTAGTGAAGTGAAGTGTAGTGTAGTGTAGTGTAGTGTAGTGTAATGAAGTATAGTGTAGTGAAGTGTAGTCTAGTGTAGTGTAGTGTAGTGTAATGAAGTATAGTGTAGTGAAGTGTAGTCTAGTGTAGTGTAGTGTAGTGTTGTGTAGTGTAATGAAGTATAGTGTAGTGAAGTATAGTGTAGTGTAATGTTAGTGTAGTGTGTAGTGTAGTGTAGTGTGGTGTGGTGTAGTGTAATGAAGTATAGTGTAGTGAAGTGTAGTCTAGTGTAATGTAGTGTGGTGTAGTGTAATGTAGTGCAGAATAACAATCGCCTTTTTTAAAACAAAACAAAACAAAACAAAAAGATCACAGAAAATTCCAGATTTTGTACTTCACAAGGTCACCATGACCTTGAATAAGCATGAGATGAAATAAAACTTGACGCATCACGAGGACAATGGCAGACTTTTACAGCAGTGAAAACAATGTAAATACTGTCAACAATAGTGTGCTTTCCATACACCCTTCCACAATGTGCTGATTCTGGGCTCGTTTTTAGTCGTGTGACCTTGACCTTGGCATGGTGAGTTTCAAAGTTAAGAAGCGCCATTCGCTAAAGGATCCACACCTTTGTCCCAGAGCTGGTAAGGATCCACCCAGAAACAGCCGACAGTTTTTTGCAGTTTGTTCAAGACGGCTTAGACGCACTTTAATTCTACTTGCATGCGCTCTTACCCCCCCGTGGGGATGCCCGGGGCTCTTTCAGTATAAACAGTATCCCTACCTTCTGGACATTCTGTGATAGAAATTTCCTCTTTTCTGTCACTGTCTTTGTTTTTTTCTTCCTCCTTTGTTTTCTGTCGTTTCTCACTATCATTTTCTGCATTGTTGGTCCATTTACCTGTATGTGTTCTATAAAGTCTTACGTACTGTCTCTTATGATTGATAATTGGGGACATGTATTAAGTGCATTTTTGGGTCTAGGGAAGTGAGATAAGGGGAAGCGATTTTAGGCCTGTTTTTATACATGTTTTAGTGTCCTTAGTTATGTTTAAATCTGTATTGAGGTATGTTTTTAAATCCCCTGTGCGTTAAATTGGACGGCGTAGCCAAGGGGCATCTCCTTAGATTATATGCATTAATGCATTGATGTGTGTACTTAATATTCTTTTCCTTTTTTTCTGTTGAAGTAATGTGTATGTATTGAAACGGTTATAACCCTGATATGGTTCTACGCAGTGGGCTGGGCTTTAAACAAAAACTACAATAACGATAACTTGCGTTCTACCCAGATCTGCCAACAATTATCTGGCAGACTTCTTGAGCCCTGCTCATATCCATATGTGCTGGCAAGTTGTTGAAATGGGGACAACGGAAAGAGGAATCTGTGGAACAGTAAGCGGACACCACCAGAATGATGGAAACATTAAGCGGACAGCCAACAGGCACAGTGGACCTATGAAACAGTTAGCGGACCCACCAGAATGATGGAAACATTAAGACGGACAGCCAACAGACCAGTGGACCTATGAAACAGTAAGCTGACACCAGCAGAATGATGGAAACTTTAAGACGGACAGCCAACAGGCCAGTGGACCTATGAAACAGTAAGCTGACACCAGCAGAATGATGGAAACATTAAGACGGACAGCCAACAGGCCAGTGGACCTATGAAACAGTAAGCTGACACCAGCAGAATGATGGAGACATTAAGACGGACAGCCAACAGGCCAGTGGACCTATGAAACAGTAAGCTGACACCACCACAATGATGGAAACTTTAAGACGGACAGCCAACAGGCCAGTGGACCTATGAAACAGTAAGCTGACACCAGCAGAATGATGGAGACATTAAGACGGACAGCCAACAGGCCAGTGGACCTATGAAACAGTAAGCTGACACCACCACAATGATGGAAACTTTAAGACGGACAGCCAACAGGCCAGTGGACCTATGAAACAGTAAGCTGACACCAGCAGAATGATGGAAACATTAAGACGGACAGCCAACAGGCCAGTGGACCTATGAAACAGTAAGCTGACACCAGCAGAATGATGGAAACATTAAGACGGACAGCCAACAGGCCAGTGGACCTATGAAACAGTAAGCTGACACCAGCAGAATGATGGAAACATTAAGACGGACAGCCAACAGGCCAGTGGACCTTGAAACAGTAAGCTGACACCAGCAGAATGATGGAAACATTAAGACGGACAGCCAACAGGCCAGTGGACCTATCAAACAGTAAGCTGACACTATCAGAATGATGGAAACATTAAGACGGACAGCCAACAGGCCAGTGGACCTATCAAACAGTAAGCTGACACCAGCAGAATGATGGAAACATTAAGATGGCAGCCAACAGGCCAGTGGACCTATAAACAGTAAGCTGACACCACCAGAATGTGGAAACATTAAGACGGACAGCCAACAGACCAGTGTTTAAATGATGTAGGCTGGATTGAACCAAGATATCAGATCTTGGTCCAATGGCTGTATCAACAGAATCAACCAGCACACAAAACTGCACTCCCACAGGACGATGGAAGCAAGGAAGTTTTAGATTTTTGCCTGATTTTTGTATTCGATGTTTGGTTCTTTGTGTATCTTAAGTTTCGCTGACAAAGGCCACTGGCAGACAATTTGGCGCCTGTTTGTCTGGTTGTATTGATTACGTGTTCTGATTCTATTTTATGTTTCTTGAGGTTGTGGATTTGGTGTGTGTGTGTGGTGTGTATGTGTGTGTGTTGTGTGTGTGTGTGTGTGTTGTTTTTGTGTGTTATGTGTGTGTGTGTGTGTGTGTGTGTGGGGTGTGTGTGTGTGTGTGTGTGTGTGTGTGTGGGGTGTGTGTGTTCATGTGTGTGTGTGTGTGTGTGTGTGTGTGTGTGTGTGTGTGTGTGTGTGTGTGTGTGTGTGTGTTGTTGGTTGCAGACAAAATCTTGCTAACACGTTTAATTTCAGACAGACACACACTATCGGACACTCGCCTCACTCAGGGTGATGTGCACTCAGATCAAAATAAAACAAAACACGACATCCCTCAGTTATTCCATATGGTTCAGAGATACGAATTGTTTCTACTCAGTCCACTTTTGGTTTTATTCTTTTCACAGCCAGGGCAGGTTTGGCGGCGTTATGTCTATTTCAGGCTGACGCTGTCTTCGTTTCGTTGGTAAGTTTCTCAAATAAATCAAAACATCAAAAAAAAAAAAAAAAAAAAAAAGCTGAATCCTCCCCATAGCTGATCATATCATGTGCTCACAGGGGAGACTGAGACCACACAATCGAGTCTCTTCCACGTTATGTTACTGCTCAGATGTTATGACCAGCAGTGCAGGTGTCTGTATTTCTCGGGCCTGGTTGACGTCTAGATACATTATGAAAGGAATCGTAGAGTACAGCCCTGCCACACTCTGTCAGTGGGAACTGGAACTCCACAGCATCATCACTACCATCCCCAATCTCACCATCATTTGCATAGAGCTTGTGGTCCTTCGTGCCCTGTTGGCATGGTGATCACCCTCCTTAGTGTGTATACGGACGCAGAAGATCAATATGCATGTCAGAGATCCTGTCAGTCATGTCAGTAACTGGATCATCATCATCATCATCATCATCATCATGTTCCCTGCCGCATGGCGTTGCCGATCATGGCCCTCCGTATGAATCTATCTTTTATCGCTACAAGTACATCTCCCACCCTCTCTGTCTTCGTCCACTCCGCAAGTCCGTCCAGTATTTTCTCCCTGGGTCTGCCTGGTGCTCTTTTTCCCTCCAGCTTTTCCTGCTGTGGCTAGGTGCTATAATTTCTCTTGCCTCATCGAAAACAAACAAACAAACAAACAAACAAACAAACAAACAAACACGCATAAAAATGAAAACTCCCAGCATACAAACAACGAACAGACGGAGAATTTCAAAAGGTGGCTTTCAGCTTGTAGCTTCTACTGACGGGAAAAAAAATGTTCTCCCTCTCCCTCTATTTTTCTCCCTGTCTCCCCCTCTCTCCCTAAGCCCCTCACTTTCACGAAGACGATATGCATTTTGTTTAAGGGTGTTTTGCCGTGGATGATCCAAGGAAAGAAGTTATTGCGCAAAACTACTGGAACATCCTTACAAAGTTAACGTTAACTCTATATCGACGGGAAACGAAAAGAAGGAAAACAGATTTCCACAATAACAATAACAATAACAATAACAATATGTATCACATATGACTTTTGCTGTCTCAGGACCGTCAGCCTGGAATAGACATCCGCTTTGCCTTCGCCTAACACCGACCTTTTCTGTTTTTAAACCCAATATAAAAACACACCTCTTTTCCCGATAATGAATTCTACAACTATTTATTTCCCTTAGTTTGTATATTTATTTTTTAATATTAAATATTGTAAGGTGGTCTTTGTCGATTGTATGCGTATGCCTGGTGCGTGAGTGCGCTTTGATTTGAATTGTCAAGATTTGGCGCCGTACAAATACCGTAATTTATTTATTCATTGTTTATTTATTTATTTGTTTATTTGTATCAATGCGTGGTCTTTTTTCAGAGAGTCTTTGTCTAGTTACCTACAGTCACAGTACAATTGTGTGTTTCTGCTTGTCTCACTTTGTCTCCTTTCTACTCGTGTACAAAGGGAAACATTAATTTCATAGAACATTTCCACATTTTCCAACAGACTGATGGAAACATAGCAACATCTCTCTGTCTGTCTCTCTGTGTGTCTCTGTTTCTCTGTCTGTCTGTCTCTATCTCTGTCTGTCTGTCTCTGTGTCTCTATCTCTGTCTGTCTGTCTGTGTGTCTCTGTTTCTGTGTCTGTCTGTCTCTTCTGTGTGTCTCTGTGTGTCTCTATCTCTGTCTGTCTGTCTCTGTGTCTCTATCTCTGTCTGTCTGTCTCTGTGTCTCTATCTCTGTCTGTCTGTCTCTGTGTCTCTATCTCTGTCTGTCTGTCTCTGTGTCTCTATCTCTGTCTGTCTGTCTCTTGTGTGTCTCTGTGTGTCTCTATCTCTGTCTGTCTGTCTCTGTGTGTCTCTCTCTTCTGTCTCTGTGTGTGTCTGTGTGTGTCTCTCTGTCTTTGTCTGTCTGTCTGTCTCTCTCTGTGGCTCTGTGTGTCTCTATCTCTGTCTGTCTGTCTCTGTGGCTCTGTGTGTCTCTCTTTCTGTCTCTGTGTGTGTCTGTGTGTGTCTCTCTGTCTTTGTCTGTCTGTCTGTCTCTCTCTGTGGCTCTGTGTGTCTCTCTCTGTGTCTGTGTGTGTGTCTCTCTGTCTGTCTGTCTGTCTCTGTGGCTCTGTGTGTCCTCTCTCTGTCTGGTCTCTCTCTCTGTGTCTGTGTGTCTCTCTCTGTCTCTATCTCTGTCTGTCTCTTTCTGTGGCTCTGTGTGTCTCTCTCTGTCTGTCTCTCTGTGTGTGTCTGTGTGTGTCTCTCTTTCTCTGTCTGTCTGTCTGTCTCTCTGTGTGGCTCTGTGTGTGTCTCTCTGTCTGTCTCTCTGTGTGTGTCTGTGTGTCTGTGTGTCTCTCTTTCTCTGTCTGTCTGTCTCTCTTGTTTTGTTTGTTGTGGTATAACCAACAAAAGGACAGACGTCACAGTTGACTTGTCTGTTTGCCGACAGACTTGGACAGACGTGGACGACTTCCCCTACCGGGACAACACGCCTTACGCCAGCGCCATCCACCACGTCATCACCTGCCAGCCCCCGTTCACCACCACCACCACCCTGTCGCATCCTCCTTCCACCACCACCACGGCCAACGACGGCTACGGGCTGGGGACCGCCCTGGCCCCGGCTGTCCGGAGTGACGAGTCCTTCGACGACCTGCTGGACCTGGACTTTATCCTGAACAACACGTCGGACACCTCGCTCTACGTCCAGTCCTCGGACGCCTCGGTGTTCGCGTCATCGGACGCGGCCTTGTACGCGTCACTGGACTCGTCAGTGCAGACGTCATCGGAGCAGTCCTTGTTCGCGTCATCGGACTCGTCGCTTACACGTCATCAGACAGGTCGGCTTACAGCACCGATTCGTCGTCGCACAATGCCTCGTCGGACAGGTCCATGCACGCGGCGTCAGACGTGTCAGCTGACGTGGAGGAGAGGGATGGAGGTGGAAGGGCCCAGAGGGAGGGAGGTAGTCTCCCCAACTTTCACTCCGCTTTCGTCACGGACACGGGCTGCCCGGCCTCCCACAGTTCCGTCCCTTCTGTTGAGGCCATGACCTCGCCATCAGCTGACAGCAGCGTCACGCGACTGGCCCCAGTAGTCTCCCTTGCGTCGACTGGGTTGTGAGTTACAGCCCTTGGTCATCAAACAGGAAAAGCAGACTGCACCGTGCAGATCTTACTCCAGCGCTGGAGATGTTAAACTCGCGACTGTCACTGACACAGAGCCCAAACCTGTGACCTTCACTGACACGGAGGTCAAGATTAAACCCGTGACCTTCACTGACACAAGGGTCAAGGCTGAACCTTTGACTTTCTCTGACACAGAGGTCAATGTCAAACCGCGAATTACACGGAAGCGAAGGTCAAACCGGTGCCTTACGCTGACACAGGGGTCAAGGCCAAACCGGTGACGTACACCGGCTCAGTCACAGTCCTCCCGACCTCCGCGCCGGCTGGTCAGGTGACTAACTGTGTCGCCCCACTCCTCGCACCACCCTCACCTCTCACCCCCCTCCTCCCCGGACTATGACCACATGACCTATCCACCCAGTGCCACCAGCAGCTTCACGTCCATGCTGCACACACAACGGCAACAACAACAACAACAACAACTACTACAGCACCAGCAGCAAATACACCAGCAACACGTACAACGACAAATACAGCGACAACAACAACAACAACAACAGTCGCCACAGCGTGTAGACCATCACAAACAGCAACAACGGTATCCTCAGCAGCAGGAAGCCAAACCTCATCAGCAACATTATCTACAGCAGTATCAGCAACAGCCACACCAACCACCTTACCCACAACAGCACCACCACCATCATCAACCCACACCCCCACACCGTCAGCAGCAACAACAACAACAACCACCACCACCCCCTCAACAACCGTACCCGCACCACATGGGGCCACCCCATCACCCCAGCCCCACCCTCCCCCTCCCCATGGCGCCCCTCCACCCCATCCTCCCCAAACTCTTGCCGGGCATGGCGGGTCACCACACCCCTCTCCCCATCACCTCGTCCTCCTCCTCCCCCCATCTGACCGACCTGATGCTGGCACCGGCCGGTGGGCAGGCCGCGGCGGGTCCGGCGACCAAGAAGCGAGGTCGGCGCACGTGGGGCCGTAAGAGGCAGACGACCCACTCCTGCCCCCAGTCAGGCTGCAACAAGACCTACACCAAGAGCTCGCACCTCAAGGCGCACATGAGGACCCATACGGGCGAAAAGCCCTACTACTGCTCCTGGAAAGGGTGCGGCTGGAAGTTTGCCCGCTCCGATGAGCTGACCCGGCACTTCCGCAAACACACAGGCGACAGACCGTTCCAGTGTCACATGTGTGAAAGGGCCTTTAGTCGATCCGACCATCTGTCTTTACACATGAAGCGTCATGTATGAAATGACTGATAGTGTCACAGATGTTCCAGTGCAACATGTGTGAAAGGGCCTTTAGAGGCTTCAACAATATGTCCTTGCATATGAAGCATCATGTATAAACTGACCAATGATGTGTCACACTGTTCTAGTGCCACATATGTGAAAGGGCCTTTAGTCGCTCTGACCAATCTGTCCTCGCATACAAGCGTCCCGTCTACACTAACCACTGGAGTGTCACGTAACGTGTGAGCTGACCGGAAGAGTGTACTGTAACTTGTACTTAAAGTGTAAACAGCACCGTAACGTGTTCTTAAAACCGTCACGTGTAGGCCTTCTGTGTTCTTAGACAAAACCAATCAAATGTCGCATATGCAATGACTGATGAAGATGTGACGGACATAATTATCATAAAGATATTGGCTGGCCTTGAAATGTCTGATGAAGGTGTGACGGACATAATTATCATGAAGATATTGGCTGGCCTTGAAATGTCTGATGAAGGTGTGCCAGACATAATTATCATAAAGATATTGGCTGGCCTTGAAATGTCTGATGAAGGTGTGACGGACATAATTATCATAAAGATATTGGCTGGCCTTGAAATGTCTGATGAAGGTGTGACGGACATAATTATCATGAAGATATTGGCTGGCCTTGAAATGTCTGATGAAGGTGTGCCAGACATAATTATCATAAAGATATTGGCTGGCCTTGAAATGTCTGATGAAGGTGTGACGGACATAATTATCATAAAGATATTGGCTGGCCTTGAAATGTCTGATGAAGGTGTGACGGACATAATTATCATGAAGATATTGGCTGGCCTTGAAATGTCTGATGAAGGTGTGCCAGACATAATTATCATAAAGATATTGGCTGGCCTTGAAATGTCTGATGAAGGTGTGACGGACATAATTATCATAAAGATATCGGCTGGCCTTGAAATGTCTGATGAAGGTGTGACTGACATAATTATCATAAAGATATTGGCTGGCCTTGAAATGTCTGATGAAGGTGTGACGGACATAATTATCATAAAGATATTGGTTGGCCTTGAAATGTCTGATGAAGGTGTGACGGACATAATTATCATAAAGATATTGGCTGGCCTTGAAATGTCTGATGAAGGTGTGATGGACATAATTATCATAAAGATATTGGCTGGCCTTGAAATGTCTCGCTCTGTCAGAACTGAAGGCCAATGCTTTCTTCTCGTCCATTTTTTTTTGGAACGACTGTTCACATGAACCAGAAAAACAAAGAAGAGAACAGGGGGGGGGGGGGGGGGGGGGGGGTCAGAACGCGTATTCAATACAACCAGACAAGACTTGTCTTGTCTTGTCTTGTCTTGTCTTGTCTTGTCTTGTTGTAGTGAATACGCGTTCTTGACTGTCTGGTTGCATTAAAAAAATACGCATTCTGATTTTTTTTTGGAGTTTTTTTTCTGGTTCCTGTTTGCTTGAACGCGGGCAGTCACACTTAATTGAAAATGTTCATATGTTCTGCTCTTTTAGAGAAAAGGAACAGACCACGACCATTGTCAGATCTACGTCACTGTGTCCAACAGTGTGGTAACAGACTTAACGTCATTGTCACAACACTTGTGATCTTCTCACTCTCAGTTTTGAATGTGAAATGCTGATACAGCATTATAGACTGCTTCCCACTATTTACAGATTTTAAAGGGGCCTTATACTTCACTTCCATATACTCTCAGTTTTGAATGTGAAATGCTGATACAGCATTATAGACTGCTTCCCACTATTTTACAGATTTTAAAGGGGCCTTATACTTCACTTCCATATACTCTCAGTTTTGAATGTGAAATGCTGATACAGCATTATAGACTGCTTCCCACTATTTTACGATTTTAAAGGGGCCTTATACTTCACTTCCATATACTCTGTTTTGAATGTGAATGCTGATACAGCATTATAGACTGCTTCCCACTATTTTACAGATTTTAAAGGGGCCTTATACTTCACTTCCATATTCTATTTTACCTTCACTAGGGGCTTTGTTTAACATGGTGTCAGCACTGATGTGGCTCTGGTAGTCAGCTCTTTCACTGTGGGGATGCTAGGAGCTCTTTCAGTATAAATAGTGTCCCCACCTTCTGGAAATTCTGTGCTAGAAATTTCCTCTTTTCTGTCACTTTCTTTGTTTCAGCCTTGTTCTTTTGCTTTTTCTTCCTATCATTTTCTGCCTTGCTGGTCCATTCACCTGTATGTGTTCGATGATAATTTGATAATTTGGTACATGCATCAAGTGCATTTTTGGCTCAGAGAAATTAGATATGTGGAAGCAATTTTGGATAATAAAGACCCGTTTTATGTTTTGGTGTCCTTAGGTATATTTAATTTTCTATGCAGTTTTTGAAATACCTTGTGTGATAAATTGGACGAGGTGGTTAACGCCAAGGGTATCTCCTTAGATTATGTGCGCGAATGCATTGATATGTGTATTTAATTTTCTTTTCCTTTTTTTTTCCTGTCGAAGCATTGTGTGTGTATTGAAACGTCATAGCCTTGATACGGCTGTAGACCGTCGGTTGGGCTTTAAACAAGAATACCGTAATAAACACAATAAGCTGTATTACCAGCAGAACACATGTCATGACAGCAATGGGGTCAGGACAGTGCAACACGTCTAGTCATAAAGGTAAGAAGATATGATCATGCAAGACCTTTATCCAAACAATCCCACTGGCCACAGCCACTATTGTAGTAGCCTACCTATCCAGTCTCACTACCATTATAACACTGCAAGCCTGGCATGTCGCCATTTTGATGGATCTTTACTGTGGTGTGTATATGACAGTGGATGTGTATTGTGGTGTGTATATGACAGTGGATGTGTATTGTGGTGTGTATATGACAGTGGATGTGTACTGTGGTGTGTATATGACAGTGGATGTGTATTGTGGTGTGTATATGACAGTGGATGTGTATTGTGGTGTGTATATGACAGTGGATGTGTATTGTGGTGTGTATATGACAGTGGATGTGTATTGTGGTGTGTATATGACAGTGGATGTGTATTGTGGTGTGTATATGACAGTGGATGTGTATTGTGGTGTGTATGTGACAGTGGATGTGTATTGTGGTGTGTATATGACAGTGGATGTGTATTGTGGTGTGTATATGACAGTGGATGTGTATTGTGGTGTGTATATGACAGTGGATGTGTATTGTGGTGTGTATATGACAGTGGATGTGTATTGTGGTGTGTATATGACAGTGGATGTGTATTGTGGTGTGTATATGACAGTGGATGTGTATTGTGGTGTGTATGGCTCAAACCAAGCACCTGTGTATACTGAATTTTCTTTTTTTTTCCCCCTGAAGTATTGTGTATGTTTTGAAACGGTTATAGCCCTGATATGGCTCTACGCAGTCGGCTGGGCTTTAAACAACAATAACAATGCACACTGCAATCGTCAATACGAAAGGTTCTGATAGTGCCAAAAAGCAGTCTCATGTCAGCATGTACGCCTGCTTTCAGTGTCATTAGGCCATCTGTTCGGGACTTACCGTCTGTTGATGTGAGGATCTGCCCATCCCTTTGTGCTAAAATCAGGTGTGTGTTTTTGTAATTCCCTGTGTGATGAATTGGACAGACTGGTCAACGCCAGGGGCATCTCCTTATGTTATGTACGCTATGTGTACTTAATTCTTTTCCTTTTTTCCCCTGTTGAAATATTGTATAGGTTTTGAAACGGTTATAGCACTGATATGGCTCTACGCAATCGGCTGTGCTTTAAACTAAAATAACAATAACAATATGAATAACCCAGGCTTTTCATTGTTGATATTATGATTGTTACTCCACTAATATATACTTCCGCTTCTGTCGATCACGTGACATCGTGTATTCATTCGTATATATATGTGTACGTTTATGACCATAGGTATGTGTGTGTGTGTTTGGTTAGACACTGTTAGTGTGGATAGGTATGTGTGTGTGTTTGGTTAGACACTGTTAGTGTGGATAGGTATGTGTGTGTGTGTTTGGTTAGACACTGTTAGTGTGGATAGGTATGTGTGTGTGTTTGGTTAGACACTGTTAGTGTGGATAGGTATGTGTGTGTTTTGGTTAGACACTGTTAGTGTGGATAGGTATGTGTGTGTTTTGGTTAGACACTGTTAGTGTGGATAGGTATGTGTGTGTGTTTGGTTAGACACTGTTAGTGTGGATAGGTATGTGTGTGTGTTTGGTTAGACACTGTTAGTGTGGATAGGTATGTGTGTGTGTGTTTGGTTAGACACTGTTAGTGTGGATAGGTATGTGTGTGTGTTTGGTTAGACACTGTTAGTGTGGATAGGTATGTGTGTGTTTTGGTTAGACACTGTTAGTGTGGATAGGTATGTGTGTGTTTTGGTTAGACACTGTTAGTGTGGATAGGTATGTGTGTGTGTTTGGTTAGACACTGTTAGTGTGGATTTTCATCTGATCATGACAGTGAATGTGTATTGTGGTGTGTATATGACAGTGGATGTGTACTGTGGTGTGTATATGACAGTGAATGTGTATTGTGGTGTGTATATGACAGTGGATGTGTATTGTGGTGTGTATATGACAGTGGATGTGTATTGTGGTGTGTATATGACAGTGGATGTGTACTGTGGTGTGTATATGACAGTGGATGTGTATTGTGGTGTGTATATGACAGTGGATGTGTACTGTGGTGTGTATATGACAGTGGATGTGTATTGTGGTGTGTATGTGACAGTGGATGTGTACTGTGGTGTGTATATGATAGTGGATGTGTACTGTGGTGTGTATATGACAGTGGATGTGTACTGTGGTGTGTATATGACAGTGGATGTGTACTGTGGTGTGTATGTGACAGTGGATGTGTACTGTGGTGTGTATATGAGAGTGGATGTGTATTGTGGTGTGTATATGACAGTGGATGTGTACTGTGGTGTGTATATGACAGTGGATGTGTATTGTGGTGTGTATATGACAGTGGATGTGTATTGTGGTGTGTATGTGACAGTGGATGTGTATTGTGGTGTGTATATGACAGTGGATGTGTATTGTGGTGTGTATATGACAGTGGATGTGTATTGTGGTGTGTATATATGACAGTGGATGTGTATTGTGGTGTGTATATGACAGTGGATGTGTATTGTGGTGTGTATATGACAGTGGATGTGTACTGTGGTGTGTATATGAGAGTGGATGTGTATTGTGGTGTGTATATGAGAGTGGATGTGTATTGTGGTGTGTGTATGTGTGTGATATCAGAGCTTCTGTACAATACTGTGTGTCCGGTAAACGTGTACTGTGCAGTAAATCCAAATGTGTTTGGAGAATTGTGCAATAGAAGAATGATTTCCTCTTCTTGTTATTGTTATTATTATTATTATCATTATCATTAACACGGTTTCTGTTCTCACTCAAACAATGCACACAACAATGGTGATTACAAACATAAAACCCTTGAACCATGACCTCAACTTAAGGTCTTTTCACACCTCAGCAGCCAAGAGTGTGCTCTGTACATTGCAATCAGTTAAAGTGGTGGTACATTGTACAAACCGCAGCATACTCCGATACCATATATCGTTGTAAGGTTCTATATCACTTGAAAAACATCATTTTGAACAATTACTACTCAAGGATAGCAGCATGAGGTCCCACTGGGTCTGTCTCACAGCAAGTCCTTGCTGTTCTACACAGGTACGGGCGTGTAAACTTGTGAGCAAAACGCATTAAACTAAAACAAGAGTATTGTGTTTGCTGTTTGTTCGAGAAGGGGTTTGTCACACTCAGACAATTCCATATGCGCTCCACCCAAATCTGCCAGCAATTATCTCATAGGCTCCCTGAGCCTGCGCAAAACCCTGTGCGCCGGGTGGTGGGTGGGTGGGTGGATGGGGGAAAGGAGGGACCTATCAAACACCAAGCTGACACCACCACAATGATGGAAACATTAAGAATGGACAGCTGACAGGCCAGTGGACCTATCAAACAGTAAGCTGACACCAGCAGAATGATGGAAACATTAAGATGGACAGCCGACAGGCCAGTGGACCTATCAAACACCAAGCTGACACCACCAGAATGATGGAAACATTAACATGGACAGCCGACAGGCCAGTGGACCTATCAAACAGTAAGCTGCCACCACCAGAATGATGGAAATATTAAGATGGGCAGCCAACAGGCCAGTGGACCTATCAAACACCAAGCTGACACCAGCAGGATGATGGAAACATTAACATGGACAGCCGACAGGCCAGTGGACCTATCAAACAGTAAGCTGATACCACCAGAATGATGGAAACATTAAGATGGACAGCCGACAGGCCAGTGGACCTATCAAACACCAAGCTGACACCACCAGAATGATGGAAACATTAACATGGACAGCCGACAGGCCAGTGGACCTATCAAACAGTAAGCTGCCACCACCAGAATGATGGAAACATTAAGATGGGCAGCCAACAGGCCAGTGGACCTATCAAACACCAAGCTGACACCAGCAGAATGATGGAAACATTAACATGGACAGCCGACAGGCCAGTGGACCTATCAAACAGTAAGCTGATACCACCAGAATGATGGAAACATTAAGACGGACAGCCAACAGGCC
Organism: Monoplex corrugatus; assembly: GCA_030674185.1. NCBI lineage: Eukaryota > Metazoa > Mollusca > Gastropoda > Littorinimorpha > Ranellidae > Monoplex > Monoplex corrugatus. Next base: position 92,503,846 of record CM060315.1, read on the forward strand.
AGTGGACCTATCAAACAGTAAGCTGATACCACCAGAATGATGGAAACATTAAGGTGGACAGCCGACAGGCCAGGTTTTAATGTTGCTGGCTGGAATTGGACCCCAAAAAATAAGATCTTAAATCCACGGGTTCTATTAAAACAACAACAACAACAACAAAATAAACGAAAGCGCCCGAGTAAACAAAAGTAGAGACAAAAAGGAAAAGGTAGATGTACTCTGCAAACAATGGTGCGCAGTTTTGACTCGTACAAGTGGACCGTTTGGCCAGATCACTGAATACAAAGACCGTATCATCAAGGCCGCCCAAAACACTTCTTGCCACGGGTGTTGTACACATATTGCCACGGGCGTTGTACACATATTGCCACACGTTGTACACATATTGCCACGGGCGTTGTACACATATTGCCACGGGTGTTGTACACATATTGCCACGGGTGTTGTACACATATTGCCACACGTTGTATACATATTGCCACACGTTGTATACATATTGCCACACGTTGTATACATATTGCCATGGGCGTTGTACACATATTGCCACACGTTGTATACATATTGCCACACGTTGTATACATATTACCACGGGCGTTGTATACATATTGCCACACGTTGTATACATATTACCACACGTTGTATACATATTGCCACACGTTGTATACATATTACCACACGTTGTATACATATTGCCACACGTTGTATACATATTGCCACACGTTGTATACATATTGCCACACGTTGTATACATATTGCCACACGTTGTATACATATTGCCACACGTTGTATACATATTACCACACGTTGTATACATATTACCACACGTTGTATACATATTACCACACGTTGTATACATATTACCACACGTTGTATACATAATCACCCCTATGAACGCTGGTGCTAGTCTGGGTCCACGAAGTGTTGCCTGCCAGTACTCTTCAACGTTGTTCACAACAAATATTCTTGTCAAGATCGTTTGCAGATGATGCTCAGCTAATAAATCATGGAGACAGACATTTCTTGAAAGATCTACCTCCCTCGTCCTAAACTTTGGAAGTGTTTCATGACTTTTTGTAAACGTTGAGAAAACAAGCAATTTGGTTACGAAATAAAAAGGGTTCTAAATTAGATATGCAACATCTTAAAATAAACTGGAATCCCCAGACATTTAAAATACTGGGTGTGTGGTTTACAAATAATGTAAGAAGGTGTGAGAAATTAAATCATGGTTAAAGTTATTAGAAGTCAGGGCCCTGTTGAAGATTTGGGTGAAAAGTGGTATAACTCCACTAAGAAGAATTGCAGTATTAAAAACTGTAATTTTATCTAAACTTATTCACCTCCGGATTTTGCTCCCAGATCCTCCTGATGAGTTCATGAATAATCTTCAGAAAATGTGTTTTTCTTTTGCTTGCAATGGTAAACAGGACAAAATCAGTAGAAAGACATATAAAACATATAAAATGGACGATTAAACATACCTGATATTAAGAAACATGCTGAGGCCTTAATTTATCATGGCTGAGAAAACTGAAAACCACAAACCATGAATGGAAAAATATTGGTAGTGAAATGTACAACTTTTTAACTGATACAGAAAAACATGGCTTTAATCATGCGTTACAGGTATGTCATGACAACTTATTTTGGAAACACACTTTTATGGCATACATCGATTTCTGTAGAAATGTAAAACTAATCACTCCAAGAGATTTAGTCTCAGAACTGATTCTTTATAACGAAATAAAAAAATCGATTGGAAGTTGGTTTGAGAAGGGAGTTAACTGTGGTGCACATCTTTTAAATGTTAACAGATCATTTGTGACACTTGACGAATTCAATACAAAAATGCAGTCTAAACGTTAAATTTCTCGTCTATAATGGCTGCAGAGTGACGGTAAAGAAATACGAGAAACAAGAATGAATTTACTAAATGGACGTGCAAACGACCTTCCTGTGGCACTGACAGAAATGTACTCCAGACCTAAAGGAACATGGCTCTACTATGATATTTTAACAAAACTTGATGCACTTCCAAATTCATGCTCAAAATGAATAGAGTAATTGAGAATAAACGTTGCGTGGGAAAATGTATTTTTGAAAATTCATGAAATACAAGAAATTAGATTAAAATGGTTTCAAATACGTATTGTGCACAGAATTTTACTCTAGGAATTATGTCATTTTTAAAAAAAAAGGAACTCGCTGATAACTTTGTCTGTGACTTCTGTTTGACTACAAAGACTGTATTGAGCATATATTTTGCAAATACAAGCATGAGAAAAGAATTTGGGAAATGATTGAAGAACTGTTGAAGTCAGAGTGTGTGTCAGCCGTGCAAAGATCAGGTTACCGGTAATTCAAAACGTAATTTTATTTGGTGCTGATCAAAACACATGATCAGATTCAACATTTCATTTAATAATCCTCTGGGAAAAGTATACATTTGCAAACTCGATAAAACTTTCCCGAATATAGCTTCTTTCATAAGATATCTTATCACAAACTATCACATAGAACATAATGCAAAACTGACGTGGCACCTGCACCCTTTCAGAGACAAATGGCTGCCATATCTATCACTTGTTACCGGTAATCATTTATTTATTTACAAATATGATGTGAATGTTTGTAAATGTTTTTCCCGTAAACCTTTCTTGTTTTACTTTACGCTTTGGTATGACGATATTTCATGCACACATGTACATGTAGATCTGAATGTGATGTGGATAAGATGCTTTACAAATGTGTTCAATTTGAGATCTTTTATGCTTTGCTAACAGGGTTTGTCTTTGTTTTCTGTTACAAAAAAGAGATTATAAATAAGTTAAAAACAACAACAACAACAAATGATTGTCAAGGTCACTGGGACAGTTCCATGTGTGCACCACCCAATCTGCTGTCCATTACCTGCCAGGCTTCTTCATCTTGCACAGAACCCTATGCGCCGGCAAGATCTATGAAACAGTAAGCTGACACCACCTGAATGATGGAAACATTAACATGGACAGCCAACAGGCCTATGAAACAGTAAGCTGACATCACCAGAATGATGGAAACATTAAAATGGACAGCCAACAGACCTATGAAACAGTAAGCTGACATCACCAGAATGATGGAAACATTAAAATGGACAGCCAACAGGCCTATGAAACAGTAAGCTGACATCACCAGAATGATGGAAACATCAAAATGGACAGCCAACAGGCCTATGAAACAGTAAGCTGACACCACCTGAATGATGGAAACATTAAAATGGACAGCCAACAGGCCTATGAAACAGTAAGCTGACACCACCTGAATGATGGAAACATTAAAATGTTGGAGGCCAGGAGTCAACTCGAGCCATCAGACATTGAGTCCACAAGCTGGCTAACGGGCAAAAAGCGTGGTTACCACTCTACTGGTGTGATGTGTAGGTCACTATAGTGATGTGTAGGTCACTGTAGTGATGTGTAGGTCACTGTAGTGATGTGTAGGTCACTGTAGTGATGTGTAGGTCACTGTAGTGATGTGTAGGTCACTATAGTGATGTGTAGGTCACTGTAGTGATGTGTAGGTCACTGTAGTGATGTGTTGGTCACCATAGTGATGTGTAGGTCACTGTAGTGATGTGTAGGTCACTATAGTGATGTGTTGGTCACTATAGATGTGTAGGTCACTGTAATGATGTGTAGGTCACTGTAGTGATGTGTAGGTTACTGTAGTGATGTGTAGGTCACTGTAATGATGTGTAGGTCACCATAGTGATGTGTAGGTCATTGTAGTGATGTGTAGGTCACTGTAGTGATGTGTTGGTCACTGTAGTGATGTGTAGGTCACTATAGTGATGTGTTGGTTACTATAGTGATGTGTCTGTCACCAGGGTAACGTTACTTCTACTGTTCTAGTCATCACCGCAGTGATGTGTTGGTGACCATGGTAACGTGTTATTTCCAGTCATTACCATGGTTACTATAGTGATGTGTCTGTCACCAGGGTAACGTTACTTCTACTGTTCTAGTCATCACCGCGGTGATGTGTTGGTGACCATGGTAACGTGTTATTTCCAGTCATCTCTGTGGTGATAAGTTGATCACTGTGTTCATGCATTTAGTCGTTAAGGTGAGGTGTTAGTCACTGTGGTGATGTGGTACTCCCAATCATCACTTTTGTGACGTGACAGTGACTGCGGTGATGTGTTAGTTACTGTGTGATGTGTTGGTTACCATGGTGACGTGTTTGGTAAAAATGTGACGTGTTGTTTACCACGGCAATGTGTTCGTTACTACGGTGATGTGTTGGTTACTGTGACGTGTGTTGGTTACTATGGTGATGTGTTAGGGAACAGTTCTGATGTGTCGGTTATTATGGTCATATGCAAGTTCACTTTGGTGATATGTAGGGAACAGTTGTGATGTGTGGGTTACTGCGCGATATGTTGGTGAGCTGTGGTCAGTTGACACAGTGATTATACTGACGTTAGTACACACGTCTTGTGGATCCCGTCCCACGGATGGAAGGAGTGGTGTCTGGAGTTCAATCCCAGCCCGTGACATTAAACACTGTCCTGCTGACTGCTAACTGCCCATTATAATGCTCCAATCATTCTGGTGGTTGTCCCCCAAGTGGGATCTTTCGTGGGTCCTGTTCCACCATCATATACCACCCCCTCTCCCACATCCCACCCACTTGCCCTTTGAAGACCTTGCCAGCACGTTGAGTTTTGCCAAGGATGAACCCTTTGACTCCCGCACCCTGTCCACCAGCATCCTGCATTGTCGACCATGCTAACAAAACAAAAACTTAACCTTTGATTCTTTAACCCTGTCCACCAGCATCCTGCATTGTCGACCATGCTAGCAAAACAAAAACTTAACCCTTTGACTCCCGCACCTGTCCACCAGCTTCCTGCATTGTCGACCATGCTAACAAAACAAAAACTTAACCCTTTGATTCTTTAACCCCGTAAACCAGCTTCTGCAGGAAGCTGGTGGGTAGGGTGAGAAAATAAAAGGGCTTAAGTCTTTTGCAGTAGGTGGGGGATAGGTGCAGGAGTTAAAGGGTTAAGGAATATGCCAGATGATTGCTGGCAGATCTTGACGGAGCTGATATGGAATTGTCCGGGTGCAATGAATCGCTCTTGAACAGATTGTCATCCAGACTCCGCACTCCCTAAGTCTGCAAATTGTTCTGTTTGTGTACATGTTTGTACCAGCAGTCTTACAGGTACACGTTTGTACCAGCAGTCTTACAGGTACACGTTTGTACCAGCAGTCTTACAGGTACACGTTTGTGTACACGTTTGTACCAGCAGTCTTACAGGTACACGTTTGTACCAGCAGTCTTACAGGTACATGTTTGTGTACATGTTTGTACCAGCAGTCTTCAGGTACATGTTTGTGTACATGTTTGTACCAGCAGCCTTACAGGTACATGTTTGTGTACACGTTTGTACCAGCAGTCTTACAGGTACATGTTTGTGTACATGTTTGTACCAGCAGTCTTACAGTTACATGTTTGTGTACACGTTTGTACCAGCAGTCTTACAGGTACATGTTTGTGTACACGTTTGTACCAGCAGTCTTACAGGTACATGTTTGTGTACACGTTTGTACCAGCAGTCTTACAGGTACATGTTTGTGTACACGTTTGTACCAGCAGTCTTACAGGTACATGTACAGGTACAGTGTTTGTGTACATGTTTTTTTGGGACAGTTCAGTATGGACCAGTCAGTGTAACGCCGGATTGGCCGTGTGTGTGCATTGTACGTCTTACCGACACTTTATTTGTAGAAATGTCATATGTGTGTGTGTGTGTGTGTGTGTGTGTGTGTGTGTGTGTGTGTGTGTGTGTGTGTGTGTGTGTATGTGTTGTGTGTGTGTGTGTGTGTGTGTATGTGTGTGTGTGTGTGTGTGTGTGTGTGTGGTGTATGCTTGCGTGCGCGCGCGCGTGTTTTAACCAAATCTGTGTGTATGATGTGTATGCATATTAAAAAAGAGTTGTGTGTATGTGTGTACGCGTGGTTTAAGCAGTCAAATATGTGTATGTGTGTGTATATGTATGTGTGTGAGTGTGCAAGTATGTACATGTACATATATATATATATGAGTGAGTGTGTGTTTGGATGTGTGTGTATCCGTTATCTTTCAAGTCAAACCAATGAAAACACGACAAGGAAGAGACACCGAAAAACGGAAATTAAGACAAGTTACACGGACTGATTGACTCTTTGACTCCCACACCCTGTCCACCAAATGAAAAAACTTAACCCTTTGACACCGTCACCCTGTCCAGCAGCTTCCTGCAGCAAGCTGGTGGGTAGGTGAGGGAGTCAAAGGGTTAAGTTTTTGCTTTGCTAACATGCTTGACAATGTAGGATGCTGGTGGACAGGGTGAGGGAGTCAAAGGGTTAAGTTTTTGCTTTGCTAACATGCTTGACAATGTAGGATGCTGGTGGACAGGGTGAGGGAGTCAAAGGGTTAAGATTTTGGTTTGCTAACATGCTTGACAATGTAGGATGCTGGTGGACAGGGTGAGGGAGTCAAAGGGTTAAGATTTTGGTTTGCTAACATGCTTGACAATGTAGGATGCTGGTGGACAGGGTCAGAAGTCAAAGGGTTAAGACAAGTTACAAAAACTGATTGATGTATTTGCTGATTTGTTTTAAAATGCAAAATGCAATTTATAACTGATTGCTAAGCATGATAATTTGGTTTCTAGCACAAAATGGTATATATGTAGGCTATGTGTCTCGATATTATTTTAGTAACACGCTACAAAGCCTTATTAATTCACATGTTAAATAGTCTTATATTGCTACAACGCTGTATTGGTTCATATGTTTACTAGTTCCCTATAATATACACGTTTACGAGGCCTTATTTGTACGTATGTCTATTACTATGTAACCTACAGTATGTAAAACTGTGCAGACTACAATTGTGCAGCCGATGTTAACTCTTTGACTCCTGCACACTGTCCACCACCATCCTGCATTTTCAACCATGCCAGCAAAGCAAAACCATAACCCTTTGATTCCCTCACCCTATCCACCAGCTTCCTGCAGGAACCTGTTGGACAGGATGAGGTAGTCAAAGGGTTAAGTTCTTGCAGTTGGTGGATAGGTGCGGGAATCGAAGGGTTAAGGTACAACAGTGTAGCCTACTAAATGTTAAACCCTGCCGGCTACAGGGCAATATTTGCAATGATTGTGACCTGGGGGTGATGCCATAATTATCGCTGTCAGATCTGGTGGTGCTGTCACAGTCACACAGCGCGTTCCTAGACTGTCACGTGCTGTCATCTTTGTCCCGTCACGTGTGGCGTTACTGTCCCGTCACGTGTGTCGTTAATGTCCTGTCACGTGTGGCGTTACTGTCCCGTCACGTGTGTCGTTAATGTCCCGTCACATGTGACGTTACTGTCCTGTCACGTGTGGCGTTATTGTCCGTCACGTGTGGCGTTATTGTCCCGTCACGTGTGTCGTTACTGTCCCGTCACGTGTGTCGTTACTGTCCCGTCACGTGTGTCGTTAATGTCCTGTCACGTGTGGCGTTACTGTCCTGTCACGTGTGGCGTTACTGTCCTGTCACGTGTGGCGTTACTGTCCTGTCACGTGTGGCGTTACTGTCCGTCACGTGTAGCGTTACTGTCCTGTCACGTGTGGCGTTACTGTCCCGTCACGTGTGGCGTTACTGTCCCGTCACGTGTGTCGTTACTGTCCCGTCACGTGTGGCGTTACTGTCCTGTCACGTGTGTCGTTACTGTCCTGTCACGTGTGGCATTACTGTCCCGTCACGTGTGTAGTTATTGTCCCGTCACGTGTGTCGTTACTGTCCTGTCACGTGTGGCGTTACTGTCCCGTCACGTGTGGCGTTATTGTCCCGTCACGTGTGGCGTTATTGTCCTTCATATGTTTTGTTAAAGTCCCGTCGCATGCTGTGTCGTCGTACTGTCAAGTTCAATGTCCTGTCACGTGATGCTATGTGTGTGTGTGTGTACTTATGTGCGTGTATTTACATGCAAGCACATGTGTGTGTGTATGTGTGTGTTCGTTCGTTCCTTGATTTACGTCTTTTCACTATAAGTGATATTAGACAATGTCTTGTCACATGATGTGATAATGTCCTGTCACATGATATGATAATTTCCTGTCACGTGATGATATATCCTGTCACGTGACATGATAATGCCCTGTTAAAACGATGTCCTGACGTGAAAATATCCTGTCAAAACGTCCTGTCACGTGACGTGACAATGTCCTGTTACGTAACAGTGTCCTGTTGAAATTCTCTGTCACGTGACAATTTCCTGTTAAAATCCCTGTCACGTGACAATTTCTTGTAAAAATGTCCTGTCACGTGCAATGGTGTAGTCCTCTCACGTGTAACATGGTGCTCTGTGATCTTCAGAAGCACAACAAATATATGCGTGTGTGTGTGCGCGCGCGCGTAAGTGCGTATGTGTGTAATAGCGCGCGTGTGTGTATATGAATGTATGTGTGGATGTGTGTGTGTGTGTGTGTGTGTATATATGTGCGTGTATTTACATGCAAGCACATGTGTGTGTGTGTATGTGTGTTTGTGCGTGTGTGTGTGTGTGTGTGTTGTGTGTGTGCGGAGGGTGGGAACTGGGTTGAGGTGAAGTGATGGATGTTGTGGTAACACTTGCCACTGTCGATACTGTGTGCACCAGAGGCAGTGACACCTCCCTGTTGGTGACTGTGACTCTGAACCGTAGTGATAACAACTGAGTGAAATCTGATGTGCCTCTGCAGACAGTGACGTACCATCAATATAGCAGTGAAAGTGATTACTTGCATGTGCCTTCTGCAGCCAGACACGTACCATCAAAATTAGCAGTGAAAGTGATTATTTGCATGTGCCTTCTGCAGCCAGACACGTACCATCAAAATATAGCAGTGAAAAGTGATTATTTGCATGTGCCTTCTGCAGCCAGACACGTACCATCAAAATATAGCAGTGAAAAGTGATTATTTGCATGTGCCTTCTGTACTGTTGAAACGTAATGATGACAAGTAATGAATGAACATCTTCACGGGGTATTTGTGTTGATGTGCTGCAACCATCAACATCGTCATGCATTATCATAACATGGATAAAAAATATAATAATAATGATGAAACTGTCCCATACTGTGATCAATGAAATGGGCAGCAATGGGAAGAGAAACACACACACACACACACACACACACACACACACACACACACACACACACACACACACACACACATACACACACACACACACAGACACACACACACACATAGTACACACGCACAGACACAGACACACAGAGACACACACACATACACACACAGACACAGACACACACAGACACACACGACACACACACATACACACACACACACACATGCACACACACACACACACACAACACAGAGACACACACACACACAGAGACACACACACACACACACCACAGACACACACACACACATACAGACACACACACACACACACACACACACACACACACACACACACACCACACACACACACACACACACTACAACAATCAAAATATCAGTATGTGCACGTGCCCTGTATGTTGATGAAATAGTAATGACGTTGATGTTGATAGTGGAAATACTCCTTGTCTGTTTGTGGCAATAAACTACGATCATTATGTAATGACAAGATGTCCACGTCTTGTGGATATTATTAACAGTTATACACCTGTCTTGTGTCTGCTTCCTTTGGTGTGCAGTCGATGTATGGATGGAGCGTACGGTGAGATTCTTTGGCTTTGATCTGTTTTTTTAGCGATCATGTTATATTATTCTTGGTTAACCCTTTGACTCCTGCACTCTGTACACCAGCATCCTGCATTGTCAACTATGCTAGGAAAGCAAAAACTTTAACCCTTTGACTCCTGCACTCTGTACACCAGCATCCTGCATTGTCAACTATGCTAGGAAAGCAAAAACTTTAACCCTTTGACTCTGCACTCTGTACAAGCATCCTGCATTTGTCACTATGCTTAGGAAGCAAAACTTTAACCTTTGACTCCTGCACTCTGTACACCAGCATCCTGCATTGTCAACTTGCTAGGAAAGCAAAAACTTTAACCCTTTGACTCCTGCACCTGTACACCAGCATCCTGCATTGTCAACTATGCTAGGAAAGCAAAAACTTTAACCCTTTGACTCCGCGCTCTGTACACCAGCATCCTGCATTGTCAACTATGCTAGGAAAGCAAAAACTTAACCCTTTGACTCCTGCATCTGTACACCAGCATCCTGCATTGTCAACTGTGCTAGGAAAGCAAAAACTTAACCCTTTGACTCCCTCACCCTATCCACTAGCTTCCTGCAGGAAGCTGGTAGATAGGGTGAGGGAGTAAAAAGGTTAAGTTTTAGCAGTTGGTGGACAGGGTCTGGGAGTCAAAGGGTTAAGTTTTAGCAGTTGGTGGACAGGGTCCGGGAGTCAAAGGGTTAAGTTTTAGCAGTTGGTGGACAGGGTCCGGGAGTCAAAGGGTTAAGTTTTAGCAGTTGGTGGACAGGGTCCGGGAGTCAAAAGGTTTAAGCCGAACCGACCACGCAAAACTGTAACCATGGCAAAATGTACACAATACCTTCAATAATCCTGCAAAAAAAAAAAAATTGCAAAAAAGTATACACATCAGTGCAGTCGCACACACAATCTAAAGATATGCCGTTGACCATTCCGTCCAAGTGATCACCTAGGGGTTTAGTATTCACATTCTAATGTAGCACAGCGTCAGTACAAAGTCTTTCAGTAGTGAATGGAAAGTTCCTTGCATCCCAGAATGCTCGTACTATTTTTAGTACATTCAACACGAGACTGACCAAGATTCTAACCAAGGCCAGTAGTGATGAAAAGTCCCCACACATGTGCCGGAAATGGTCGGGCGATCTCAACCGCTACAAACAGATCGGCACATTCTTCCGCAGGGCGGTTACCAGCTTTGTGAACAGCTATGTAAACATAACTTAGGACACTCAAACATACATAAAATCGGCCTACATCACTTGGAATGGCTTCTGCATATCACATTTCATTAAAGCCAAAATGTTGTAAGTGTATCCAATTATCAATCTTAATAGAAAGTATATGACTTTTTACAACACGTACAGGTGAATGGACCAGCAAGGCAGAAAATGATAGCAAGAAATGACAGCAAGCAAAGGAGCAAGGCAGAAAATGATAGCAAGAAATGACAGCAAGCAAAGGAGCAAGGCAGAAAATGATAGCAAGAAATGACAGCAAGCAAAGGAGCAAGGCAGAAAATGATAGCAAGAAATGACAGCAAGCAAAGGAGCAAGGCAGAAACAAAGAGAATGACAGAAAAGAGGAAATG
>CM060315.1:92515295-92573790 GCA_030674185.1 Monoplex corrugatus
AGCCATTTTCTTGTGTATTTGTTGATTTTGGCTTCCATTGCTTCGACTGTGCTGGTGCAAATGTCATAGATTAGCAGTGGCCACAGCAGCTTTGGTATCAGCATGAACTGTAGACACCAGACTTTGTATTTGCCTGGCAGTCCGCAGTTATCTATTTTCTTCAGGCCTTCTTCTGCTGTTTGCTTGGTTTCACATCCCCTTTGTGTGTCTTTCAGGGAGTCATCATACCATCTTCCGAGACTTTTTACTGGCTCTTCTGTGACAGTGGGGATGGCTTGGTTGGCTACCATGAATTTGACTGAATCTGCCACTTTTCCTTTTCGCAGTGAGAGACTTCGGGATTTCTTAGGTTTGAACCTCATTCTTGAAGAGGCCACCAGCTCATCCAGCTGCTTTAAGATTTGGTGTGTCTCTTCCTCATCCGTGGACAAGACTGTTGTGTCATCCATGAAAGCTTTCAGAGGAGGCATCTGGTATCCATCTCCCAGATTCACTGGACCTGAACTCTTCATTGCAGCTTTCAAGATGACTTCCATTGCCAACACGAACAGTATGGGAGAGATTGCACAGCCCATTGCAATGCCCACCTCTAGGTCTATCCAGTCCGTGGTGTATTCTTTGGTAGAGAACCGCATTGAGAACCCTTGGAAATACTTCCTCAGCATTGTTCGGATGTTTTCTGGGATGTGATACATTTCAAGAGCCAGCTGGATCATATCGTGTGGAACTGATCCATATGCATTCGCCAGATCAAGCCAAACTACGTCAATGTCTCTCTTCTCTGTTCTTGCTTTTTGGATGGCATCCCAAATCAACGTGGCATGTTCCAAGCATCCAGGCATTCCTGGTATGCCTCCCTTTTGGACTGACATATCCAGATACTTGTTTTCAGTCAGGTATTTTGTCAATCTTGCTGCCATAACAGAGAAGAAGATTTTCCCCTCGACGTTCAGAAGTGATATTGGCCTGAACTGATTGATGCTGCTGGAGTTCTGCTCCTTCGGAATGTACACTCCTTCAGCTCTCATCCATTGGTCGCTGATCTTCTGGTTCCTCCATGCTGATCGAATCATCTTGTGGAGCCACTCGAGCACTTTTGGGCATTTCTTGTAGAGCAGGTATGGTATTCCGTTTGGTCCAGGTGCTGACTTGGCTCTGGCTTTCTTTACTACGTTCTTCACTTCATCCAGTGTTGATGGTTTGTTATTGAATTTTCCTTCTGGCGCTGCAGGCCAAACCAGATTCTGGATTTCAAGTGGTGCCTCGCGCTGAGAATCGGAATATGTTTCTCTGAGATGCTGCTCTAGGGTTTCCTTGCCCACTGTGAGAGTCCCTGATTTGGGTTGTTCAAACAGCTTTCTTGAAAAGTCAAAGGGATCTTTGAAGAAACGATCTTGAGTCTTCTTCTTTTTGCTCTTTCTTCGCCTTGCTGATTCCACTTTGCTGAGAGCATTGTGTTTGGCCTTCAGATCTTTCCAGAGTTCCAGGAGCCCTTGCTTCTCGAATTCTGAGGCAGTTTTCATTCGCTTTTTAAGCTTCCTTTTCTCCCTCCGGATGCTCTCCATCTGTTGCTGTCTTCTGGATTTCTGGGGAGGCGTTTTTGTCTTTGGCTGCTTCACTCCATAAGTGTCCCTGCAGATAGAGTATATGATGTCTCCGTATGTGTCAAGTTTGTGTTCCAGCGTACTGTTCCCTATTAGCGCATTCAGCTTAAGGACAAGTTCCTCATCTAATTTCTCCCATTGTTCTTTTGCACCGGCAGGCGGCAAATTGAGTTTTCCACGTTTGGCGTTAAGAGCTTGTGCAAAATCCGCATCAGAACCGTCAGCGTGGATGTCCTTGGCACTATGTATGTATGTATGTATGCATGTATGTATGTGTGTATGTATGTATATATGTATATATGTATGTTTGTATGTTTGTCTGTGTGTGTGTGTGTGTGTGTGTGTGTGTGTGTGTGTGTGTGTGTGTGTGTGTGTGTGTGTGTGTGTGTGTGTGTGTGTGTATGTACGTACGTATTTAAGGTAACAGACTGTCATACATCTAGATCCTGTAGTTAAGGTAACACAGACTGTCATACATCTAGATCCTGTAGTTAAGGTAACACAGACTGTCATATATCTAGATCCTGTAGTTAAGGTAACAGACTGACATATATCTAGATCCTGTAGTTAAGGTAACACAGACTGTCATACATCTAGATCCTGTAGTTAAGGTAACACAGACTGTCATATATCTAGATCCTGTAGTTAAGGTAACAGACTGACATATATCTAGATCCTGTAGTTAAGGTAACAAAGGTCGTCATATATCTAGATCCTGTAGTTAAGGTAACACAGACTGTCATATATCTAGATCCTGTAGTTAAAGTAACACAGACTGTCATATATCTAGATCCTGTAGTTAAGGTAACACAGATTGTCATATATCTAGATCCTGTAGTTGAGGTAACAAAGGTCGTCATATATCTAGATCCTGTAGTTAAGGTAACAAAGGCTGTCATAATATATTTAGATATATATGTAATAGATATAAATGTGATTATTTACTGTCAAGCAGATCAGCATGAGATTCCAACCACTTTAGCAGCTGTGCCTCTTGGGACTGTTTTCGTTTTTCTGCCAGTGTGTTAAAGGTATATACAAATGGATTCAGAGCAGAGTTTAAGGGCATTACAAAGATAGCTAATGCAACATTTACCTCTCCAGGCATAGGAATACCAGCCAATGCCAAAAACCCACACAGTCCAATTGGAAACCAGCACATGAAATCTGTTACAGCCACAGTGATCAACCGCCGTGCTATGGTCATGTCTCGTGATGCTCTGGTTGTGTTAGTTCTCAGTGCATTTTTCTGTACTGACCAGTAGATAAAAGCTTGGCCAGCTGAGATCAGCACAAACAGAATGAAATTAAAGACGATCAAAACACCAAAGGAGTAATCTCGTCCTTTGAAAACTTTATGAGTGACTGGGAGTGGAATGCAGATACCTGTCTGACTGTAGAACTCCCAGTGTGATGTCACCGGGAGTAAAGGCAACACAGCAACAAGCCAGCCAATCAACCAAGTCAGCAGACAAGCCATTGCTGCTGATGTTCTTTCAAATCGCAAGGTACTGAATGGAAAATGAAGGACAATGAAACGATCTAATGTGATAAGCCAGATAGTCAGAGCTGATACTTCACTGGACAGCAGAGACAGAAAACCAGCCACCTTGCAGGCCACACTGCTTGTCCATATGTCATCATAATAAAGATATCTACCACGGTACAGTTCATCAGCCACACCAATAATAGCAATGTAGACACCCATCAGAAAGTCAGCCATGGTCAGGTTGGTGACAAACACACTGAAGCCGCTTGAAGAAGTTTTCTTCTGTGAACACAAACGTGCAACAAAACAGAAAACGTTACCAGTCACTGACAGACAGCTGATCAGCCATAGAAACAATCGGTACGTTGCTGATTGAAGTAAATCTTCACATGATGAAATTTCGTTTTTGGGGGAATAGCAAAATTTGTTATCAAAGTTATGAGGTAGTATTTCACTGCAGCACAATTTAGAGTTCAAAGTCGATATGACATGAAGATAGAAAAGATTTTTGAATATGTCAGGTGGAAATGTTTTCACAGGACTACCTTCCATGTACAATGCCATTAACTTTGGTGTAAACTGAAAACCACTGGTGCTGACAGTATTGATAGTGCTAAACGTTAAATTCAATGTCTGCAATTTCAAGAACTTGGACAAGACTTTGGTGTCAAACACTGTCAGTGTGGTGTATGACAGATCTATCATTGTGAGTGCACCTTGCTGATTATCAGAGGAGGGATCAGAATAGAGTGAGGTGATGGGATTATTGGACAAGGACAGTGTCTGTAGATATTCTAAGCCAACAAAATAAGTCATGTTGACGTGTTGTAGTTTGTTGCCACTGAGATCAAGAAATTGTAAGTTGGGCAACTTCATGTTGGACAGGACAGTCAATGAACACCGAGCAAGAATCAGACGAATAAGATAGGAATGATTACTCACATCAGAAAGACTCATTCCTGTACCTGTGACATCCAAGTAACGGAGATTTGGGAAAAGGTAAGCAGAGAAAGGCTGATGACACAGAAATGAGTGACCTTGACACAGACAGCCCACAGGACAGGTCACATCACATGACAATTCATCATCATACAATGGGCAGTGAGGCCAGCCATCACACAGGTGGTCACCATGTAGACATATTATGGAAGTTCTGCATCGAAAGAACCCTGGACACGTCAGTTCATTACATCCCTCTTCGTCTTCATGGTCCATACAGTCGTACATTCCATTGCATCGTGTGTAGACAGGCAGACAGTCATTGAACTTACCAGGACAACGATAGTGGCTGCCAGGACAGGTCTCATTGAATTTTATTGGGGTTGAAATGAAAATATTGATGCCATCAAAATCGATGAGAACAGGAGATGGAAAAACTGGTGCCATGTCAATGGTCTTGGAATTGATGCCATCACAGTTCAGCTCATCTGATTCGTCCTGACAATGGAACACTCGGTCACAGACAACATCATAGGACACACACTGACCGTTAGTACAGGTAAACATGTTGACACAAGGAGGATGCTTACAGAAAGATTCATCACTCCTATCCTGACAGTCTTGTAGAAAGTTACATACCAGGGTGTATGACAGCGTGGTGACGTCATCATCACAGGTAAATAAAGGGACAATTATGACGCAATCAACTGTCGAATCAAACCCATCATGTGCGTGTAACAAGTGATCAGAAAAAGTACAAGATGTGTGACCCTGACCACACACGTCATACTGGTGTGAGCCACACAGTAGAAATGTGTGTGTCACGTGACCATCAGGACACGTCATCAGAGATTGGTGTGTGTAGAAAGGAAAAGGGGTCCTAGACAAAGTGATTGCTTGTGACGGATGGTGGGTGTGGTTTGTCCTGAATTCACAAGTCAGAGAAATGTCTTCAGGAATATGCCCACAGTTTCTGTAATCAGGCTGATTGTTTATGATGAAGATACAGTGTGTCTCAATGCTGTTGCCAAACAATTCAACATCTGGATTCAACACAGAATGGTGAAGGACAGTCCTGTCTCCACTTATGACGTTTTTTCTGTACATGTTAGGAAACGAGACATCACGAATGGTCCATCCAGCCCAAAGAGACTTAGATATATACCGATATGGATTGGTTATATTGTCAATTATTCCAGACCAGTCCTCCTCACATCTGGGCATGCTCAACGTTCCCCCCAAAGACTTGCAGTATTTGTTAATTGGTTCAAACACATCCACTTCAAATTCAATACAGACAAATTTGTAGCAACGGTTACATAACGCCACCAAACCCTGACAATCAGGACTGCTGAAGGGACAGTGTTCTGTTTCATCCTGTCCATCTTCACACTCTGACTTCAGGTTACAGTCCAGGTGGTGCTGAAAGCTGGAATAGTGATCGACAGAACAGTTGAACAGACCACTGGGTAACTTTTGAGGTGTCTGACTTTCAGGGTGAAAGGAAAAGAACAGCCTGAAACACGGTACGTCCAGACAAGGATACTTGCTGTATTTAACAATGAGCGTTGGGATGGAAAAGACATGTTGCCATTGCTCATGGTCCATCCACACCAAGATGTCAGATCCATTAGTGTCAAGTGTATACAAACTAAGAAGTAAACCTTGGTAGCCCTTCGCTGTTTTTGTCAGACTGATTATGATGACATGTCCAGCCGGGACAGAGATGTCCATGGTCATGGAGAACTGTGTACCATAATTCCCTTTGGGTGTGATGAACCCTGACAACGTTGATGTCTTCACCAACAGCAGATTCTGCAGCAAAAAAATCGTTTCCTGAAAACAAACCAGCACCGCAACAGGCACACCAACCATCAAACCATCCTCTTAACCAACCAACTAACCAACCAATCCATTAATTCACCCCCCCCCCCACACACACAAAAACAAAACCTGAGAAAAAACGAGAAAGAGCGATAGAGACAGAGAGAGATTCAGAGACAGAGAGAAACAGGGACAGACAAAGCGAGGGACAGAGAGAGAGAGAGAGAGAGAGAGAGAGAGAGAGAGAGAGAGAGGGAGAGGGGAGAGGGAACAGAAGATACAGAGAGAGCGAGAGAGAGAAAGAGAGAAAGAGAGAAAGAGAGAAAGAGAGAGAAAGAGAGAGAGAGAGAGAAAGAGAGAGAGGACAGAAAATACATCACAGGGTTGTACTAATGCCTGAACTGTGTGACGTCAGGAGTTTTTGTGAACGGTACTATTTCCTCTAGTTTCACAATTCTCATCAGCTGTAACTGTTTCCTCTGCCATGTGCCTTCAAAAGTGTTTCACTTTGTCAGCTCTTGATGAACGGGTACTTAAACAAACGATTAACATATTACGAAACAGGACGACAGGATGAGAGGACAGCAGGATCTTATTAGGCAAAGTGAACATAAAACATTGGGAAATCGTCTCAGTCGTGGCCATTCAACGCACACACGTGCAAAATTACACTGCCTTTTGAAAAGAACAACACATGATAGCAGACATAAAAGTCCAGGAATTAAAACCTCACAGCTAAAACATCATAACCGTCACAGACGAAGATGGGTTAAGATTCGATCTGGATCTTGTCCCCTTTTAAGTTGAGACAGTCGGTTTGTTTAGCTGGTTTCTGGTATGCATCACTTGGCGTACATGCACACTCAGCTTGTGCTCCATAAATTGCTGCCTGTATGTGTGTGGATATGTTGGTGTGTATGTGCGTATGTGTGTGGTTATGTGTATGTACGTACGTGTGTGGACATCCTCACAGAGCTATGTTGTACATTGTCATTGTCATTTTACATGCGATTCTCAGGTACCTCGTGGATTTAGTGTCCTATCTGTATTGCATGAATTCAGCTCTAGAGGTTTATGCCTACACAAGTTACACTGGATCGGATCAGAGCAGAGTCAGACCGCTTGTTCACAAGTGATAGTCATTCACCAGCTAGTCTGACAGAAAGCCGCGGTTGTAGTTACTGTTACTGTTATTTTTGTTTAAAGCCCAGCCGACTGCGTAGAGCCATCTCAGGGCTATAACCCATTTCAAAACATGCGGCACATTGATGGATGATCCTGTCTACAGCAAGATCCCCCAGTCCCTCAAGGACCACAACTATATATATAGGAGCTCATGATGACCAGTGAAATAAGATGTTCTTGGAGCTTGAAACAACCAGAACCTGGCATTGGTACTGAACGAGAGAGCGAGAAGGAGCTGTTGTTTTAGTGCCAGTGCCTCCACAACGAAAATGAATCATGAAATATTGATTTGATTACAATTTTCTTCGGAGCACGTAGAACACTTAGAACAGCAAAATTGATCTCATGAAGAGTCGACCATCACTGGACAGAAGTTAGAATTGAACTTCAACAAACTATGGGTAAGTTCTCAATCAAGTGATTGCCATGCACACAACAGACAGAACCAATCACAGCCAGCACTGGTCCTGGTGAAGGCCTCACACAGAGGTTGACATGTAGATACACAACAGACAGAACCAATCACAGCCAGCACTGTTCTGGAGAAGGCCTCACACAGAGGTTGACATGTAGATACACAACAGACAGAACCAATCACAGCCAGCACTGGTTCTGGTGAAGGCCTCACACAGAGGTTGACATGTAGATACACAACAGACATAGCCAAACACACAGCCAGCACTGGTCCTGGTGAAGGCCTCACACAGAGGTTGACATGTAGATACACAACAGACAGAACCAATCACAGCCAGCACTGGTTCTGGAGAAGGCCTCACACAGAGGTTGACATGTAGATACACAACAGACAGAACCAATCACAGCCAGCACTGGTTCTGGTGAAGGCCTCACACAGAGGTTGACATGTAGATACACAACAGACATAGCCAAACACACAGCCAGCACTGGTCCTGGTGAAGGCCTCACACAGAGGTTGACATGTAGATACACAACAGACACAGCCAAACACACAGCCAGCACTGGTCCTGGTGAAGGCCTCACACAGAGGTTGACATGTAGATACACAACAGACACAGCCAAACACAGCCAAGTGTGGTCCTGAGAAAGGCCTCACGAAATAAGTTGATAAAAAATATGTAAACGACAGCTCTGCATGGCTACGAAAAATGGACTGGGTATATTGGTCAAGTCATTTTACAATTTCCTTGATGGACTGTTTTTTCTCTGATATCAAATGTCGTGATTTTAACACTTGTAACAGTCTGTCTTCCCGTTGTTGTTGTCGTCGCTGTGTTACAACAGTCCACATGTACAGCAGTGGGTTGAGTGCACAGTTCAGTGGTAGCAAGAACACAACCATGGTGACATGAGTCTTGTCTGAGGCACCACCGCCATCTAAGGTCATCATAGTGGTCAGACCAAGACAGAACCAGCACACAGCATCTGTTACAGCCACTTTTATCAACAGGTGGACTGAATAATAAATCAATTTCTTTGTGGGATCCATTAGGATTGGATGGATGGGTGTTCTTCTATAAATGATCAGTTGTCCAACAACCACTATGGAGCACAGGATACAGTTAAACACGACAGTGACTGTGAACCACCTGAACCCTTCTTTAGAGTTACTATCAAACAGAGCCAGACGACACAGACCAGACTGGCCATCAAGGCCCCAGTGTGACAGTCCAGGAAGAAAAGGAATCACAGACAACAAAAGTCCAACACACCATGACACTGCACAAGCTGCAGCTGTCAGACGTCTGTTGAATGTCCACGTAGTTAAGGGGAAACAAAGGACAATGATGTGATCCAATGTCATGAACCAGAGGATCAGAACTGACACCTCACTGGACAGAAGAGAAAGAAAACCAGCAATCTTGCAAGTTACACTGCTGGTCCATGTCTTTTCAAAGAAGATATAGTTTCCATGGAATATTTCATTGGCGACTGTAACCATGCTGACATGGATTCCCATGCATATTTTAGCCATCTGTAAATGGGCAATGAACGTGATGAAAGTAGGCCTACTTTCAAATCTATTTTTTTCCACGAATGCTGCCATCAAACCAACCAAGTTCCCTAGAGCAGAGAACGTACTAAGTAACCAAAAGAACAGCCTGTATAGTTCAGTTGGTAGCAAGTACTCGCAGGAAACAAACATGGGTTGTGGGGATACACACCGTACTGTGTGTGAATGGTTTAAAAGTAATTTCCTGCAACAAAGCCGATAATTTGAGGAGAAGATGCTTTTCAAATGATTCCACAATGACAACGCATCCAAGGGAAAATTGATCACCGGATTTCCCTTGACATCTAGTTCAGTCAGTTGTGGAATCCATCGGACTGCTCTTGGCTTGATTGTTTGAAGGCCAGAAAATGATATATCCAAATATGTGACTTGGGGAAAGTACATGGGCAGCTTACTGTTAAGTATCTGGACACGTGTTCTTGAAGCATCTATTTTTGCTAGAGCATAATGAAACAGAAAATATGGCTTACCACTTAATAACGTCAGAGGGTTGTTTCCTAAAAACAAAGTTCTTAAATTCCATAGCTCAAGAAAAACAATCCTATCCACAGTTCTGAGATGGTTGTGGGTTAAATCAAGGTACTGTAGATTGCGAAGCTTGACACTTGATATATTGACGAGAGAACAATAGGAAAGACGCAGATGAGTGAGGTATATGTTGTTAGTGAAATCAGTCAGCGTCATTCCTGAGCCCATGGCATCCATGTAGCGAAGCTGAGGAAAGAGGTCAGCACAGGAAACTCTGGGACATAAGAAAGAGTGACCTTGACATTGACAGCCATCAGGACACATCATGTCACACAGCCATTCATCATCACGCTGTGGACACTGACCCCAGCCATCACACAGATGATCTCCATGAACACAAACTTTAGAATCACGACACCGGTAAAAACCAGGACAGGTGAATGTCTCACAATCTTGTTCATCCTCACCATATGTACAGTCAGAAAATCCGTTACATCGAGTGTAGACAGGAGACAGTACAACCAGTCTTCTGTACACCAGTAATGAGTGTCAGGACATGAATAATGAGATATCAGCTGCTGAGTAAAGTAACCTGTACCATCCAGGTTGATGAAAACTCGATGATTTTTGTTGGCCTCTGTGTGGTACCAGTAGTGGCTGCTGCAGCTGACCTCATCAGAGTCATCCAGACAATCTGCGTGGTCATCACAACGCTGGCTGTCCAGCACACATTGACCATTGGTGCACAAAAAACCACTGCATGAAGGATGTTGACAGAATGACTCATCACTGTGATCTGGACAGTCGTGTCTGAAGTCACACACCAGGGTGTAAGGCAGTGTTGTCATGTCATCATCACAGACAAACATGCCAATGTTATAACCAGTGTGCTTACCAGAAACAAACTGTGTGTCTGTGCTCTTAGTGCTCATGTTCCAGAACATGCATGATTTTGTATACATCATTTGTCCACAGCGAACTTGAAGATCACAGGACAAAACTGTATGTGTCACGTGACCTTCTGCACAATATGATAACGTCTGATGCGTCTGTATCAAAAGGGACAGGGCTGGGTCTAAAACAGGGAACTCAACTGTTTGAACAGAATACAGGTTTTGTGACTGTGATGTCACTTGACAAACTATACCATCTGAAAGGGGCATAAAATGGCAGGCTCGCGCGTCCAAAGACTGATTCCAAATGTTGGTTCCGGGACTGTATGGTTCCACAACAAGATGAACAAGGTTGTAGATCAGGGTGTTGTCAAACCAGTGACGGAATTTCCTGTACATAAAAGTCACAGACTTCCAGCCACTTGAATAACATGACAGCACTTCAAAGTCGTCACGATGATTAAAGATCTGCATAAAATCGATTTGTTCCTGTCTGGTTTTGACTGAAGCCAGCCTTCCGCCCATCTTCTGACACTCATATGCTGCCCGTGCATGAGGCAGAAAAACATCTAGTTTAATGTATGCAAAACATTTGTTACGTGAAGCCACCAAACCCTGACAACCAGGACTGCTGAAGGGACAGTGTTCTGTTTCATCCTGTCCATCTTCACACTCTGACTTCAGGTTACAGTCCAGGTGGTGCTGAAAGCTGGAGTAGTAATCGACAGAACAGTTGAACAAACTGCTGGGTAATTGATGGGGTTTAACTGTTTCTGGGTGAAAAGAAAATATTATTTTAAGACTAACGCTTTTACCCAACTGTATGTGGTCTAGACTGCTGACATGAATTTGAATATGTTCTGTATGGAAAATGCGAGGTGATGAGTTATTATCACCACACACACGCAGGACACTTTGACGTGTGTCTGGCTGTGTATACATCAAGTCTGCGTACGTTTTAGGTTTGTAGTCTTTGTACGATGTTCCCTGAAAACTGAGCATGATGACACAGTCATGGGGGCGCTGTAATTCTTCCCAGATGTCATGAGAAGCTCTCTTTGAGAAACTCTGGCGTGGTAATATCATGTACCCTGAACAGGGTGACGTAGATACTTTAACAAAACTGTGATCTTCAATGGCCTGTATATGTAGTCTGACTAAAGACTTGTTAAAGTGCACAAAAGACATGCGGTTTCTCGATGATTCAACGTAATCTTCTTCCATGGAATGAGATTCGCATCCTATTCTCCATCCGCCTATCACAGTTTCCCATGTATAAGAGCCACACCAGTATTCCAATCGTTGGACGTGAGCCCGCACTAACATACCCTGTGGTAACACTACATACAGAAGACAGAAATCAGTGAACTCATCACACATCCCATACACCACTCTCTGGTGTGTCATAAAGCCAGACAATGTCCATTTCTTGCAGTCTGACACGTTGGCCTGTAGGACTGTGAAATCTGTATAGTTCTGATTGATGATGTAGTCTACACCCGGACACAGATCACTGATGTTGAGTGGATCAGGAGTGATGATGGTGCTGGTGCTGTTCATATTGCTCTGATGATAATGTTCATGTTGATGATGGCGGCGATGGTGATGATGACGATTGCAGTATTAATATAATAACAATATTAAAGTAATAAGAATAAACAGATAATGATAACAAAAGGATAAGTATAATAATCTGTTCATAATTATAATGATGATGATAATAGTTATAATAGTACTAATAACAACAACACTAATACTTATTATGATAATGATATTACTGATAATACCGATCACAATAATGATTGATGATGATATTACTACTACTTCTAGTGATAATTAATAATTGTAGTATTCGTACGGCCCCAAATCTTGACAGTTCAAATCAAAGCGCACTCACGCACTAGATACATGCATGCAATCAACGCTACTACCTTATATGTATAATATATATATATTTATATATGTAAGACCTACACAAATTGAGGGAAAGAAGTAGTTACAGAATTCATCGTTGGGAAAAGAGGTGGGTTATTACACTGGATGTAAAGGCAGAAAGGGTAGGGCGAATGAAGAGTGGAAGTCTGTTCCAGGCAGACAGTCCTGAGACAGCAAAAGAATGCTGGTCAACAGTTGATAGTTTACATCTAGGGACTTGAAGAGAAAGAGTGTCTGAAGCTGAACGCAAGGTGAGACTTGGCGTATGAATATTGATGTTGTCGCAAAGATATGATGGAGCGGACTGGTGAATAATTTTGTAGCACAATGTGTCCGGCTTACGTTCAGTTCTTTTTTAAGACAGGCAACCAGTGCAGAGAGCAAAGGAGAGGACTGACATGATCAAACTTTTTCTTTCTGGGGACAAGATGAGCAGCTGAGTTTTGTATGCGTTGCAGAGAGAGGAGAGAACAAGCTGGCAATCCAGTAATGAGAGATGTCACAAGCTTAGATGCAACCTCGGTTGAAAGATATTTTCGAATGTAACCGATACGCCAAATCTGATAGTAGCATGGTTGGCAGGTCTGGGTCAGAAACTTGTGCATAGAAAGTGTTGTCCAGGGTCACACCAGGTTCTTGACAGAATCAGAGAAGGATGATGTCGTCACCTAGATGGATGGTATTCAGTGTGATAGAGGCAACTTTGGTTTTGGTGCCTTCGAGCATGGCTTCAGTTTTATCCCCATTTAACTGTAATTTATTTTGTGTCATCCAGTTCTGGATATCAAGTAGAAGCTGGATCTTCTGAGAAAATAAGTAAAGCGATATTTCAGGGGTGGTGCTATTCTGAAGTTGTGAATCATCTGCATAAAATTGATGTTTCATTTCATGCCAGTTGATGATGTTGGCCAGGGATGAGGTAAAAAGGATGAACAGGACAGGGCCTGACACAGAACCCTGAGGAACTCCGCAAGAAAGCCAAACAGGCTCAGACTGATTTCCGCTGACAACAACTGACTGAAAGCGATCAGACAGACAGGAGGAAAACCAAGAAAGAGCAATGACATGAATTCTGAAAGTGTGTTCAAGATGGAAGATAAGGATGGAGTGGTCAATAGTATCAAAGGCAGCAGATAGAGCACTGTTAAAGTAGAAACCACTAGAGATAAAACACCTGGTAAAGTCATTCTTTTCAGTCATGGGATAGAAAACCACCACACACAGGAAAATGTTTATAACGGAACACAGTACACGCCTGCTGAGATTAAAAACAAACTGTATAAATGAACTGAAAGGAAAATTGAAAGAACTGAAGAGCACGTGGCGTTTGATGTTAGCAACTGGGATGCAGGGTGTTTGTGAGGGTCTTTACAATCAATAGGAAGGGAACACAGCGTCGTATTATTGACTCCCTGACGATAAATCAAGTAACGTGTCAGTAAACGGAATATTCCTGTTACTGCTCCTACTACAACCTGTTCATCGACATAAATCATTGGATAATTCTCTGTTCACCACGGTACTGTGTTATTGGATAATTCTCTGCTCACCACGGTGCTGTGTGTTAGTCTGTTCGTCACTGTAACCAACACCCCATGACATGGATCATCAGTGTTCACTGTAGGCCTACTACCGGTATTTTATTTGAAACACTTTCTTGTGATTTATGGCATGGTTCCAGATTGAAGTAATGACTTCTGTTTTCAGAGACAGAGGGCGGACGGTGGAAGGGACAGTGGGTGTAGCACATGTTTACATAGAAAATGAATCATATGCATTTGTGATTGGTAAAATGTGTGTGTGTGTGTGTGTATGTTGTGTGTGTGTGTGTGTGTGTGTGTGTGTGTGTGTGTGTGTGTGTGTGTGTACATTGTGTGTGTGTGTGTGTGTGTGTACGTTGAGTGTGTGTATGTGTGTGTGTGTGTGTACGTTGTGCGTGTGTGTGTGTGTGTGTGTGTGTGTGTGTGTGTGTGTGTGTGTGTGTGTGTGTGTGTGTTTATTCGTGTATACAACCAATGCTTTTATAAATTCTGTCAGAGAGGGTGAAACGTCACAGCACAACCAACACAGCACTGCTAGATCACTTGATGTTGTTTCGCTCGCTTGTCAAATTCTTGTGGTCAATCAAATCACTTTCTTTGTCAAGTCTGTTAAACGAACCTCGATTCGTTATACTCTCGATAATTTTGTTTGTTTCAGTGTTTGATAATTTGTTTGTTTTGTTTCATCTTTGAGAAGTAGAATTATAGCAGAAAGACATTTCTATGCAAAGAAGAGTGCTTCAAACTGTGTATTGATTCTTCAAAAACATGTTTGAATGGTTGGCTCACGTTGAAATGAAGACAAGCGCTGTAGTTATACCGAAACAAGTTTTGCATCCAATATGCATAGGTGTGACAACTTTCTGGCATAACTTTACTGGCATGATAATTTTACTGATATGATTACTGGTATAACTTTACTGACATGATAACTTTACTGACATGATAATTTTACTGGCATAATAACATTACTGGTATAATAATGTTAATGGTATGATTACTGGTATAACTTTACTGACATGATAATTTTACTGGCATAATAATATTACTGGCATAATAACGTTACTGGTATGATTACTAGTATAACTTTACTGGCATAATAACGTTACTGGCATGATAACTTTACTGGCATAATAACGTTACTGGCATGATAACATTACTGGCATAATAACGTTACTGACATGATAACTTTACTGGCATAATAACGTTACTGGCATGATAACATTACTGGTATGATTACTGGTATAACTTTACTGACATAACTTTACTGACATAACGTCACTGCCATGATAATTTTACTGACATGATAATTTTACTGACATAACGTTACTGACATGATAACTTTACTGACATAACGTTACTGCCATGATAACTTTACTGGCATGATAAATTTACTGGCATGATAACTTGACTGGCATGATGACGTTACTGGCATGATAACGTTACTGGCATAACGTTACTGGCATGATAACTTTACTGGCACACCGTTACTGGCATAACGTTACTGGCATAACTTTACTGACACACCGTTACTGGCATGATAGCCTTACTAGCATGAAGATGTTACTGGCATGATAACGTTACTGGTATGGTAACTTTACTGGCATGATAACTTTACTGGTATGGTAACTTTACTGGCATGATAACGTTACTGGTATGGTAACTTTACTGGCATGATAACGTTACTGGTATGGTAACTTTACTGGTATGGTAACTTTACTGGCATGATAACGTTACTGGTATGGTAACTTTACTGGTATGGTAACTTTACTGGCATGATAACGTTACTGGTATGGTAACTTTACTGGCATGATAACGTTACTGGTATGGTAACTTTACTGGTATGGTAACTTTACTGGTATGGTAACTTTACTGGTATGGTAACTTTACTGGTATGGTAACTTTACTGGCATGATAAAGTTACTGGTATGATAAAGTTACTGGTATGGTAACTTTACTGGTATGGTAACTTTACTGGTATGGTAACTTTACTGGTATGGTAACTTTACTGGTATGGTAACTTTACTGGTATGGTAACTTTACTGGCATGATAACGTTACTGGTATGGTAACTTTACTGGTATGATAACTTTACTGAGGTAAACACGTGGGCTGAACTAATCGAGTGTTGCTAAAATGTCCACTAATTTGCCATCTAAACGTTGTCTTTGCACATGATTCTTTCTGTAGTTAAAAAGGTGTGTCGTAGGCCCTACATGAAATACGACGTAAACTTACAGAACCAACTTGACAACACCCTGCTCCTGGCCGTCATCGCTGTAACACCGTTTTCACACAACAACAGCTGTCCTGATTCTGTTTTGTGTGCCAGGTATTTTTGCCATTTAAATGTTCAGTTTTATGCATGGCATGTGTATCTGATTTCTAACTTGTAAAAACAAAAATATTATAATGCTACCAATTTTGAAGAACAAGGTCTCCCAACAGTGTAAAAATCGCTACTCACAGTTCCGTAGCTTTCGATGGCGTTCTCGCCATCTTCGTCAGCGCTCTAATGCTGTCTGCGTGAATCTCTACTCAGATCTCGCGAACATGGGATGAACCCAGTTCACGAGATCGAATCAGAGAATGGTACACCGGGGGCAGGGTGTAACGGCCCCGGTCCCTGTTGAGCGGGGGGTTGGTGGCTGCGATGTAGATGGCCTCCTTGACTCCTCGCTGGAACCACTTATTTTCTCTGTCCAGGATGTTGACATTGTCCGCACTGAATTGATGTTTTTCGGCGTGTAGGTGAGCTCCTACTGGAGAAGAGTCCCTCTTGTGTTCTGTTAGTCTCTTCTGAAGGGGGCGTTCAGTTTCACCGACATAATGTTGGTTACAGTCCTGGCAGTCTATTCTGTATATAATGCCAGCTTTGTCGAGTTTGCTGGTTTTGTCCTTGGGGGTGACCAGCTGGCTGCGTATGGTGTTGGAAGGTTTGGAATGTACAGCCACCCCCAGTTTTCTGATCTTTCTGGACAGAGCGTCACTCACACCTCCTACGTATGGGATGGTGATGTGTCCCTTGCGCTGGTGTTGTTTCACTGGCTGTTGGGATGCGGTGTTGGATTTCCTGCCTCCCGGGCTGTTCCAGGCCCACTTTTTGTAGCCCGAGATGGTGAGCACTTTTTTTCAGGTGGTTTGTCTCCTTGTCTTTTGCCTCTTGGGTACTGCATATGGTGTTAGCTCTGTGGGTAAGGGTTCGAATCACTCCCAGTTTGTGTTCAAGGGGCTGGTGGCTGTCGAACTGTAAATATTGGTCCGTATGAGTTGGTTTACGGTAGACCGAGAAGGATAGAATGCCATCAGTTCTGGTGATGAGGGTGTCCAGCATGGCTATGGAGTTGTTCTGTTCCACTTCCCTCGTGAATTTGATGGCTGGGTGTTGGTTGTTCAGATGTTCTGTGAACTGTTCGACCAGTTGAAACTTCCCCTACAAAAATATTACTTCTTCTCGATATCATTCCTTTGACTGCAGTGTGCAGCGAGTAGTTAACGTCTGTGTCACGAGGCGTCTACCTACCAGGATGCGTGCAGTAACTGTATTTTGTACAGCATTCTGGAAGTCATTGTATAATTTAACCCTTTGACTCCCGCACCCTGTCTACCAGCGTCCTGCATTGTCAATCAAAAACTTAACCCGTTGATTCCTTTATCCTATCCACCAGCTTCCTGTTGCCCAGCACAGGAAGCTGGTGGGTAGGGTAAAGGAATAAAAGGGTTAAGTTTTGCTGTTGGTAGATAGGTTGCAGGAGTCAAAAGGTTAAGTTGGTTGCCAAGTCAGCAGCAACGTTTAGTTAGGATCAAAGACCGTTGGGCATAATGACTTGATGCTCATCGTTTTAAACTGCTGGGTGTCCGAGAGCAGTGAAAGACCATGGAGCAAGTCAGCACAGCACAACGCCACACAGGAAGGTAGCGTGTCGTTCACACAAACATGCCTGGTGTGCCCACTGTACCACGTGTGGACACTGCACGACCTGGTCACGGTGGGCGCTGACACTGTGGACTACAAGAAGCTGATTGCGATGCTATAACGTTGGCCGGCAATAACCTTGAGCAACATGGTAGGCTCTACAACGAGAGGGTGTATGTGGTTAACAAGGTTTGGGAGGGGGGGGGGGGGAACAAAACGAAAGCGTGACTGTACAGGAATTGATGCACATTTTCAACAAAACGTAGACGTATCTGCAAGGGGGTGATACAGATATCACGCACCACTCGGGTAAACCCAATTGCTCCACACCTTGCCTATTCCTTGTGAAGTTCTTTTCACAAAAAAGCGCTGTGCTTGAAGCCCACAGAAAGCTGAAGAAATCTGGAATATCTGTCTCCAAGGTTTTGACAATATGTATGTAGCCGTGCACACCCAACGGCGTGTAGCAGACGTCTTTTCTTCTCAAACGATTTTGAGTACAGTTAACTCCCTTAGTTCAGCGATTCTCAAAAATATTAGGAAATTCTATTATTTAAACCCTTAAAAGTTAAGAAATGAATAACTTGTGCACTCTAATTCAGCAGAAAAGTATGTATTTCTTGTAGGAAATGTCCTCGAGGCGAAATTTCCCCTCGTTTGCCTGAAATCATTAATTTTGTTGTCCGATCGTTCGGTACTATTCAAATTTCCGACCAGTGAGCCGTGATGATGATCGGAAATTTGTATAATAATGAAATAAATTGTGGAAATTTTAAGATCGCGATTAGAATGTTGGTATTCTAATCTTTCAGTTGAACCCCATCACACCTTTAATCATTAGATATTAAGCTTGCATTAAAGAAAGTTCAGGCCAAGTCAAAGTGCGACAAACCGCCAAAATGAACGCCATCTTGCCGGGATGTAGAATCGAATTCTTAATATTTAAAATCGGACTTAGAATACATAATTACATTTACCTTTTTGCTCCTTTTATAAACAGAAATGATATTGCAATGAAATATTGCTAAGCAGTAAAGTATTAGAAGAGATCTTGGCATTCCGTATTGTGGTCGAACTATGCGTGTCCAAATTAGGATCATTTGTGTTTTCTATTGCCTGATCACCGATCTATTTCTGCACTGAGAGATTGATTTACCTATTCAAAGTATGTCCACATAAACTTATCGATCATCGTGTATTCACTCATTTGTTTGATATTTTTCATGGACTAATATTGATTGATTAAATACGTAAAAATACGGCTAAAATCCCTTTCAGCAGAGTGTAAACATTGACTTAAATCACTTATAGTTTCGATCTGTGTGAATGTTGTGCAAAATGATGTAGAATACAACAATCTGTATGCTGTGTAGAATTTTCTGATATATGATATGTTGGTATTTGTTATGTGGACCGCAAGATAAGCACCGCTAAGCTTGCTCGAAGAAACACAAATCTGGCCCCTAAGGGTTTCCAGAGAGTCGTTTTGCCTGCGGGCTTGCGGTGCGGTCAATGCGGTTCACATACGGAGTATATAAGCGGATGAGTGCGAGTGCCATGTGTATGCCTTTCTCCTCTGGTCTGGTCTTGAACGTTTGGGTCAGAATAAAGAGAGAAACACCATCTCTGTCTTCCCTGGGTCTTCTTCATCAGGCTGCATTACCATCTGCGCTCCTCTGCTCTTCTGCCTCCTGTCTTCACCTTCACCCTTACCACCACCATCACATGTATAACGAAGTAGGGGGGGGGGGGGTTAATAAATAAACTGATCTTTCAGCTATTCTTTCAACCTGGTTTCAAGCGGGAAAATCCTGACAAAATTAAGGATTTTAAAAAACGCTAAATGATACTAGGAAATGAACCGACCAAACCACTTTAGAGACGCGTGATCTCAGTGACCATGAAAAGTAGGCCTACTGTATCATTTGAAAGGCCGAATGGTTATCACTTTCCTGATGCACACTTTCACACAGGAACTATTCCTTCCCACTGCACAGCACACAAACCATTGTCGACAGACGTATTTCAGTGCTGTTTTTATTTTATTTTACGGAATATAACAAATGCAAATCGTGACATGCTTGAAACGAACGAAGAGAACAAAGTGTAAAGTTATGCCAAAATGGGATGCGTATGTGTCTGCATAAACTACATGGTGTCTGCTGGGAGTAAACAAACAAACAGCAGGCAGTGAAAAACCCACATTGTTTTGCTGCTTACTTAGTTACTACAACAACAAAACATACTACAAACGTGTAAGTCTTAGTCACACTCACCTGCAGAATCAATAAGATCGCTCTGTTGTCTGTCGATGAATTAATTTTTTACAACCAAGCAAGCAAGCAAGCAACAACACCACCACCACACAAACAAAACACACGTAGAGAAAGCAGTGCATACTGGAACAGAAACGTGAACCAGTGGAATCCGTTTCCATCACGTTGAGTACTCGTAGACCAACAATCAATGCACTTGTGTGTGTGTGTGTGTGTGTGTGTGTGTGTGTGTGTGTGTGTGTGTGTGTGTGTGTGTGTGTGTGTGTGTGTGTGTGTGTGTGTATGTGTGTGTGTGTATGTGTGTATGTGTGTACTGTATGTGTGTGTGTGTGTGTGTATGTGTGTGTGTATGTGTGTGATGATGATGCTAGCTATGTTTTGTAGGATTAATCTCCTGGTGTGTTAGAGGAGGAAATAGAGGACAGTATCTAAGTGTGAAATCTACCACCCCCACCCCTGAAAATGACCTTATCTGGAACAGGCCTCAATCTCTTGCCTTCTTTAATTAACTGCACACTGACTCATTAGCACACCCACTGAAGGACGTGTTTCAGTGGATTTAGTAGGCTACTTAGAGCACGGCCAGTAAAGCGCGAAAACTTTTTGTTTCGCCCAACCCAAAGAGACGGTCAGAAGGCCTTTTCTGATTGGCTGAGGCATTTGTTCAGTTCCGTTCATACTGCTTATAGCCCAGCCGACTACCAGGGCCATATCAGGGCTAACACCAAGTCAAAAAACAACCTGTTAAGATTGACGACAACAGTTAAAAACCATGCTCACCGCTAACCTTGCAAGTATCGCAGAAATGACTCAGCTAGAAACAGGCCCTTACGTGTACTTCAGTGTACACCAACATCGGGCAGCACAGCCGTCCTCACACTTATGTACACTGTACACAAGACAGTTAATCAATAGAGCCATCTGTAATCATAGCTCTGCTGGGACGTTTTCAAAGATCGCCACAATGGAAGAGAGCGGTCCATTGTTTCAGTGGACAGGGTCTGGCCGGTGTTTGTCCACGTCAACCCCTCCGTCATGCATTCACGGGTAGGGGTACTTTCTCGAAAAGCCGTCGTAAGATAGGTGGGGTCAGAGCCCCAGCGTGATCTGATCCACGCTCTACATGTATAAATGAAAATAGAATAGAGACCTACAGAGAAGACAGACACAGAGAGACTGAACGGTCAGTCAGTCACGGCGGTGTTAGGAGATGGGCCACTCAATTTGGCAGAGGTGCTAAGCCTTTGCCAGAACATGTAGTAAAGGTTCATTGATATTTGTGACGTTCTAGCACAAAATGAGTCGCTTGTCACCTCGGCGTGTTTTGCGTTAGAGGCCAAAATAGGTAGGAGGGGTGTCAGGTACCGAATGTGAGATTTTGATTAAGACTGAAAATATAATCATTTCTGCACTGGAAAACATCAATAAAATCATAATATTTAGTAGTAGTAGTAGTAGTAGTAGTAGTAGTAGTAGTAGTAGTAGTAGTAGTAGTAGTAGTAGTAGTAGTAGTAGTAGCTGAGGGCTGGCTCGTAGCCTAGGCCTTCTGGCCTTTTAACGCCCTATCTTTTTTGTTTTACTCTTTCTTCTTCGGGGTCTGAAAAGCATGCCTTAATATTCATACTTGAGCAAATCTGCTTCAGTCTATTTTTTTAAATAAAATTTTGAATTCTGCGTCATCGTCCAGGAAATTTTTGAATTTGTTAATGCTGTTAGTAAATTTAATTTCAAAAGGAATTTTATTCCACAATTTAACAACTCTGTTAGAAAAACAAAACGCTCTTGTGTTAGTATTTCTGTGTTTAACAAATATTTTACCTTCAGCATTCCTTGTTATACTAGCTTGTGGAAAGGAAAAAAATGTTTCAACTGATAGCTTATCCATCCCATTCATTATTTTGTATACCTGTATTAAATCCCCCCTAACCCTCCTACCTTTCAGTGAATGAAGTTTTAAAAACTTAAGCCTTTCTTCATAACTCATATTTTTACACTCTATAAGCAACCTAGTTGCCCTTCTTTGTACATTTTCAATCATTTTTGACTGTCTTATCAAATACGGATTCCAAACAACACTTGCGTATTCTAAATGTGGTCTAACAAAAGCCTTATACAACATTAAAAATGTATGTTTATTCATGTACAAAAATGTTCTTTTGATAATTCCTATCATTTGGTTAGCCTTATTTGCTACTCTTTTAATGTGCAGGTCAAAGGATAATTCACTATCAAATGTAACTCCCAAGTCTTTCTCAGTTTCACACACACTAATTTTCTGTACATCATTTCCAATTTTCATTTTAAAAATACTCTGGTTTAATATTCTTCTTACCAACATGCATTACATGGCATTTTGAAACATTAAAATATAAATTCCAAGTATCTGACCAGTTTTGTAGTATTAGCAAGTCCTGTTGAATTAAATTAACATTGGCAACCTTGTCATATAGTTTTGTATCGTCAGCAAAAATTTTGCAAGTACAGTGCAGTGAATCAGGTAAGTCATTTATAAATACATGTACTGTAAACAAGATTGGACCCAGTACACTGCCCTGAGGGATCCCGCTTTTTACTTTTGTTTCTTCTGATTCAGCATTTCCTACCTTTACCCTCTGCTTTCGATCATACAAAAATTTTTTTGATCCATTTGAGTGTATTTCCTGTAATACCATAAGATGCTAATTTTATGAGCAGTCTTTCGTGAGGTACAGAATCAAAAGCTTTTCTAAAATCAAGATACACGATATCAAAGGGGTCCCCATTGTCCATCATATTGGTGAAATCCTCCATAACTTCTAATAATTGGGTTACACAGGATCTTTTCCCTCTAAATCCATGTTGACATTTTGCATAAAATTTATTACTTTCAAAGTGAGAAATGATACAATCTCTTACTAGTGATTCCAGTACTTTACAAACAATACAAGTTAAACTTACAGGTCTATAGTTCCCAGCGTCACTCCTATTTCCTTTCTTAAACAAGGCTTTAACATTGGCTGTTTTCCAATCCTTTGGTAACTCACCTGATTCTAAGGACTTATTAAATAATATACAAAGTGGCTTTGCAAGTTCTTTACTTACTTCCTTTAGTATCCTAGGGGATATCAAATCTGGTCCTTTAGCTTTATTCGGGTTTAGTTCCTGTAACTTTTTTTCTACTGCAGTTGGAGTAACTCTGATATCACATAATGATATACCATTTGACTTTGAATTTTCTATTAAATCTGGTAATGTACTGATATCTTCTGTTGTAAAAACGCTTGCAAAAAATTTATTTAAAACTTCAGCTTTGTCTTTATCTGTAACAACCAGTTTTCCATCATTGGTTTTTAAGGGGCTAATACCTGTATTAACTTTTGTCCTTTCTTGTACATATTTCCAAAATTTTTTCAGGTTACTTTTACTTTCCTTAGCAATATTTTTCTCATACTCTTTTCTGGTTTTCTTCAACAATTTGGCACATTCATTTCTTACTGTTATATATCTATCATAATCACTACCTTTTTTGATTCTCAAATATCTTTTATATGTATTGTAGGCCTACTTCTTTTTAATTTTCCTCAGAGCCTTTTTATCTAACCATATAGGTCTGAAATGTTTATAATTACTAACTTTAACTTTTGGGACACATTCCTCAACACCATCATTTAACACTTTTTTTTTTTATCATACCCCAAGCACTCTCAACATCCATATTGACCAAGTCACTCCAATCTTCATCCTTATAATAATAATAATAATAATAATGTTTATTTGTATAGCGCATATTCCATATAAAAA
The DNA here is from genome assembly GCA_030674185.1 of Monoplex corrugatus. Lineage (NCBI taxonomy): Eukaryota > Metazoa > Mollusca > Gastropoda > Littorinimorpha > Ranellidae > Monoplex > Monoplex corrugatus. The sequence goes on from CM060315.1 coordinate 92,539,135, forward strand.
CATGCTCACCAGCGCTTTACATTTCGCAAGAAAGGCAAAAGGTGATAAAAAATGTTCACAATTACATACACAATAAGATAACAACAAACATTAAAGCTATACAAGTAAGAAGACACATAAGAAACCACAGAATATTAAAATTTAAACACTGACTTATGTAATGAAGAAAGATTAACAGATTTTTCATATGAATAAAAGAGGCATACCGGTACTGTGTTTATATATTGCTGCGTGTGTGTGCTTGCGTACGTGTGTGTGTACATGTGTGTGTGCGTGCGTGTGCGTTGCTGTGCGCGTGTGTTTGTAAGAATGTGTGTGTGTGTGTGTGTGTGTGTGTGTGTGTGTGTGTGAGAGAGAGAGAGAGAGAGAGAGAGAGAGAGAGAGGAGTGTGTGTGTGTGTGTGCGTGTGCTATGTTTCATGCGTGTGTGTGTGTTTATGCATGCAATAGTTGTACATAAAATTATAATCAATATTTTGAATGAAGATAAAAACAGAAAAATTCTAATCCATATACAGGAAAAACATTACAACTTCAGTATTACAGCATTAATACCTTGACAATCAAAATTCCTCACAAATTATGAACTGTTCGCATATCATACATCACAATTTACATACAAACAAAGATTTGAAAAAGTTTCTTAAAGTATTTCAGTCTCTTTCCCACTCAATTTCTCCCCTATCCCTTCCTCAGCTGTACACATACAGTGATACACACACATGCTCACTCAAGCACACACACACACACACACACACACACACACACACACACACACACACACACACACACACACACACACACACATACACACATGCACGCACACACACACCTTGCTCTATAGGCCCTTATTACAAAATACTGTTATACAGGCAGGAGAGATTAGTCTGATGACAGACTTGCAAACTAAGGCTCTTCAGTTTAGATGAGTTTGAAAGAGGTGGGTTTTCAGGTGCCGTTTGAAGGTTGAGAAACACTTAGTTTTTCTGAGAGACAGTGGTAGAGAGTTCCATACATTTGGGCCAAAGACAGAGAAAGATTTTTTACCAAAGGTGTCTAGAGAGAAGCGAGGAACAGTCAACAGTGAGGTGTCAGAAGAGCGGAGCGTTCGAGAAGGTTTGTAACCCTGCAGGAGGTTGGCAAGATAGGATGGCATGTTCTCGTGATAGATACACTGAAAGCAGAGACAGGCAACTTTATATTGAATCCTAGCCTTTACCGGGAGCCAATGAAGTGTTCTAAGCAGAGATTTTGCACTCTCACGCCTGGGCTTGCGGAGAACAAGGCGAGCCGCGTGGTTCTGTATTCGCTGAAGTTTAGATAGTTGATTGTCATGGAGACCTGCGAATAGAGAGTTACAATAGTCCAGTCTAGATAGTATGAAAGAGACAGCAAGCTTGTTGGTAGCATCAGTGGAAAGGAAAGAGCGAATCTTACCAATTCTGCGTAGCTGATAGTACAGAGTACGGCACAACTGTTTGACATGTTTGACATCCTTCACAATATTATTAAGTTTTCTGTAATCATCTTATTAAAATCATACTTGTATTTGTCTATTATAGGTGCATTATACATTGAGACATACAATTTGAATTTCAATACGTCGTGGTCACTTTTACCAACCGGTTGTAAGTGCTCTATATCTGAGATTAAGTCTTCTTCATTTACTAGTACCCAGTCATCCAGAGAAGGAATTTGTCCTTTCCTTCTTCGAGTAGGTTCTGATACCTTTTGAATTAAAAATGCATCACGTAAATTCTCAATTATTTTGTCACTTTTATCACCTCTCCACTCTCCATCCCAACCAACATTTGGAAAGTTAAAGTCTCCAACAATACAAATCTTATCACACTTATTAAGTTTATCAGATTTTAAAACATCAAACAGCTTTTTGTCATTTTCTACTGTGCTTGTATTAGGACTTCGATATATACATCCTAACAATACTTCTTCACCATTAGCACCACTAAAAGAGCACCACACACTTTCTTCAAGGTCTTCATTATTTAACTCTTCACACTCTCTTGCATTCAACCTTTTTTCAGTATATAATACAACTCCCCTTTGGGGATTTTTTGACACAAACATATCAAAATTAGGAAAAGAATATTGATTCTCAATAAAATCTCTCACATTCTTCGGCTTGATTTCTGTCAGCCCAATCACACTTGGTTTTAAATCATCTATGAGGGCCAAAAACTCATCTTTTTTGTTTAACAAACTATCAACATTTGAGTATACAACAATGCACTCTTCCTGAGTTACATGTTCACTTCTATTTACATTATGTACATGATCTCCTTTGTCAGTTCAATATGTAGCTTTCTCCCTCCCACTTCCTGTTGGCCCTTTCCCACCCTCTGCTCCTCTTGGCCTGGAACTCACAGTCACAATCTGTCCATTCCTGATTACTGTGTTCTGTTCGCCCTCATCCCTTCTTCTAATCAGTTCTTCTCTCAGCTCTTTGTACTTTTGCCTCTGTTTGGGAGTGTAGTCATGGTTGACATAGATTTTTTTTGTCAGATCTGTCACTCCGGCATTCAGCTCAGGAGACTTTCTCACTACTTCTTTCTTCTTTTCCTCATTTGTCATGGTTACCTTCAACATCCTGGGCCTATTTCCTCCCACCTTTCCCAGTCTGACAGGCTCTTTCACATCATTGTCTTCTATCTTTGTCAGTTTTCCCAGAATCGTTTTGGCAGCCTTCAAGTCGTCTTTCTTCCTATCCTCTGCACTATCTTCAGAGCTCTCTCTAACACCCACTATGATCACATTCATCTTTCTTTCTCTTCTCTCTCCTCCATCGCCTCCTCAACTTTCTTACTCACTGCCTCATCGATTTTCTTGTCCAAGCTTTCTCCTCCTAGCCCTTGCTCTAGTTCCTTTACCTGTTTGGTCAGATCATAAACCATTTGCAATAGTTTGTCAAGGCGGACATCCGAACGCGATTGTATGTCCTGACTGTCCATGCATTTAAGACAAACATACTGCACATTCGGGCAGTTCAGTGTATCATACATTTCGTCCTTCATTTGGGCGCACTTTTGGTGTGTCCACTGTTTACAGACAAAACACTCAAGGTCTCTAGGTCCCTCGCTAGGGGTGTCGCACACCGTACATTGCCATGTACCTAATTTAGTTTCTTTCTTGACAAAAATCACATTTGAAAACACATACCCACCCCAGGAAACGGGAAATTCTGATCTAAAACAGCTTGAAAATGCAACTTTTAGGCAGCCCGTTACCCCTCACAGTTTTTAATAGACCGGTCGAGTGACACATCATTTTAAAGGTCACGGATTCGACCTTTCAACTTTGTCATCCATATTTGGCTTGACCAAAATAGTTATCCAATAGAAACTTTTAAAATAAGGAAGCTTTCGTAAATAATGCGTCACTAAGGGGAGATTCCGTTCCTCTCATTGGCCGAAGACAGCATGTGACCTTCGATAACAAGAGTTGAACGAAAATGGCGTCTACCGGTTCGAATGAGAAACTACTAGCGATCGCATTAAATTCTGCTCGATCTGCAAATATCCTGGGTGGAGATAATTCAGAAGAGCTCAGGCTTTTAATTGAGGATTTTTTTGTTACCGATTCCAGTGCTACTGAAGAAAATTTGAACGAAAACGATTCTTCCGATGATGACAAAGCTCCTGAGGTCAGTTAGAAGACTCAGCCTAACAAGAAAGATGCAGGGGAATGTTCCACGAAGGAAACAGATTCCACAATAAATGATGAAGACAAAAATACTGATTCAGATTCAGGCGAGGAAGATGTTGTTAAGATATTCAACACCCATTCTTCATGTTGACATATCTGACTCTGTCAATCTGAACACTGACACAGAATATGAAAAAATTCAGTCTTTTGATTGCAAGTGTAAACTGCATGACAAGGCTAAAAAAGTCAAGAAAGCAGATTCTGGTGCAGGAACTTCAGCAGTCCCCTTGAAAACTGGCAGCATAGCACAATTTTCTACTGATGACCTGCTGGAAAGGAGAGAAAATATGACAGAATTTAATGAAGGTGAGAACTGTTGAGAGAATGTGTGTGTGTGTGTGTTGTGTGTGTGTGTGAAAGTTTATCTGCTTTCTTTGTTTTCCTTTCAGTATTTAGTTTTAAAAAATGTTGGTTTGTTTCAACCTTTTTTATATTCAATTTATTAACAATTTCATGAAATTCATGTCAATACAATATCAAGTTAATCTGACAATAGTAATGATGATGATGGTGTGTGTGTGTGTGTGTGTGTGTGTGTGCGTAGATCTATGTAATAGATTATGTATATGTGTGTTTGTGTAGGGGAAGTATACACACTGCTTTAGTTTTTCAGTATCTAATTTTTTTAAATGATAATAGGAACAGAAGGTAGAGAGGTAGAAGGGAAGGGGGTCACAAGTCAGAGCAGATCAGTAATTGTGCACTCACTTTGCAGTTTTGTTGCAAAAAAAGATCATGTTCTTTTCAAAATATAGGCCTAATCAGAGAAAAAAAAAAAACGTGCAAGTAGCAGTGTTTGTTAAGTGTGTGTGTGTGTGTGTGTTTGAGGTGAGAGAGAGAGTGAGAGAGAGTGTGTGTGTATTCATGTTGTGCAGTTTTGGTTTTATATATTTTTATCCAATTGCAGTTATTTGTTTATATATATATATTTCTTGCCTATTCTTTTCCACAGAGAAAGACAACCTCCTACTTGGGTGTACTAGCAGGCATGCCTTCCAACACCAGTGAACTGACCTGCTTGAAACCTTCACGTCAAACCAAGCGAAAGCATCCAAAGACATCTTATCTTCATGATGGGAAGAGAATATGCAGAGAAGCATTTAAATTTATTTATGGTGAGCAAAATATTTTCTGTATGGAAATGAGAAAATATCTGTGAAGATTGAAGTTTATTGTTTTTGTTTTATGATTTGTTTTGGGCATGTTTTGTCTTCTCTTATTTTGGTACAGATTTTTTCTTTATGGTTATGTTTTATATAAACTTAAATTTCAATGTGAAAACTTAAGTCATAATACTGAATGGTAAAAGCTTCTGAGTTCAGTGTTACTGGTATAAAGTCTGCTGTTGTGTTTATAAAAAAATTAAAGAAAAATATGATTAACTGCTTAAAAATGTGTTGATATATCATATGTTAAGGATTTCAAAGTTTGTTTTAAAAACAGTTCACATTACAAGCAGCCTCTCTCTCTCTCTCTTATGTGTGTCACACCTGTGTGCAGTAAGTCACACCTGTGTACACTGCACGCGCGCACACACACACACAGAGTTATATACACATAATATATTTTTGTCACCTTTTCATTCTTTTCTTTCCATTTCTTTTATATTTCATAATGCTTTTCTACCATCTTTATCATTTTATGACTAGTCATCAGCATCGCTTTTCCTTTTACAGTGGAGTCCATTAATAACGACAACTGTAATAACGAGAACACTGTAGTAACGAGACATTTTTCAATCCCCGTTTTTTTATCCTTCTTAATCTTTAAGAATAAACCATTGGGTTTAACGAGAGTTAGTGGATAATCATCTCGGTAATAACGAGAGATTTTCTATCCTTCCTGGTCACAAAAGTTTTCGCCACTCGCCCCACCCCGTCGTCAAGTTCCCGGTAGGGCACATCTCGTGGTGGCCGGTAACAAAGAAAAACAACGAAAGGCGCGTCCTTGTGCGGTGTGTAATCAAGGGACACTATCGATTAATTATGAACACATCGACGGCGCCTGTGCCAAGATTATTTCCCTTGGTAAATTCGTCATTTGGGAATAATGAGAACACGGCAATAGCGAGAAAATGTGCCTGGGCCGTCCGCTCTCGCTATAACAGAGTTTCACTGTATTATGTTTCAGCATCAGCCAGAACAAGTTGACTGAACTGACCAAACATTACCATGAAAACGGAATGACTCCAAGGGTCAAGAAGTCGGGGGGAAGAAAGTCCAACACCAAAGACCTGATTCCAGAGACAGAGAGAACTGTGACGTTTTCTTCGCCAGTTTGCAGAAGACCATGCACTACTGCTGCCTGGTCGAGTCCCTGGTTTTAAGCGGAGCGACATCAAAATTCTTCCCTCCTCCCAGACCAAAATGAACATCTGGAGACATTACTACTGGCTTGCACAGGCCTTTTGTAAAAGAAATGTACAGGGATCGTGTGTGCCCTTAAGTGATGTGTTTGTGTGGAAACTGTGGATTATTATTTGCCTTGATTTTAAAGTAAGAAAATCTGTATCTTTTCATTTCTTTGTTTGTGTTCTTTGTAAATGACTAATTCGTATGTTTTTATTTTCATATTGCTACTAAAAATGAGTTTTGGAGGGAGCTATCAATCGTTTAGGCATAATGGGTAAGATAGTCAAAATGTTGAAAAATAGTTCCGCGTGATCCATATTCAAACAGATCTTATTTGTGACAGAACACACACATGAACACACAATTTTGTAAACAAGCATTCCTTTGTGTAGTTGATAAGTATGCCAGATTTCATGAAAATTGAATATTGGTTGCTAAGGAAAATTTAAGACTGAAAATGTCCTTCCGTTTTTGTCATTTTTCTCAAATTGGCCGCCAGCGGGGGTAGCCTACCGCTTTCTAAACGTTATATCTTAGAAAGTAAACATCTGATTGACATGGGGTTTTCACCAGTAGAAAGACCACAAAACGTACATTTAGAATCATATAAAAAGTAAAAATCAAGTGTAGGTGACAAGAGACTCATTTTGTGCTGGAAGGTCACATTTTATTTCAATATAGGGTTTAGGGTTGATAGGCAAAGAAGAGGATGAATGATTATGCTTTCAGTTGAATATGTTTAAAGAAACTATCTTGAATTGTGATGCCATGTGTGCACTGCTTTTGAAACTTATTGCTAGTATGCTTAGTGCGTTTCTACTCTGTTCTCTCCTTCCTCCTTGTTGTATGTGTGACTGCTAAGTAGAGAAACAACTCCTCTATAAACATCCCCAATTCATCTACCTGTTATAGATTGTCGACAACACACAAACCCCTTCTTGCCATAGATGGTGGAGATACACAAACAATCCTTCTTGCTATACAAGTCTCAAATGCCGTTAAAAGAAAAACAGACGTAAAATCACATCAGGTGAAATCTATTGATCTGTAAAAACTGGAAAATTGCTTCAGGAGGGCGTCTCTGAAGAGGTTCTTTAAGGAGTCCGCCGTGTAGTGCTTTTGTCTCACATCGTGCAAGACCCAGCAATCGAGAAGGAGGTGTCTGATGCTCAATGGCTCATCACACGGTAGCCTATACACCATGGTGCTTCTTCATTTTTTAAAAGGTACAAATGAGTAGGATGTGTGACCTGTGTGTAACCTACATAACACTGTCTCTTTCCTACGGTTTCCTGCAGCACATGGGATAATTTCTTTCAGGTTAGGGCAGATTTGGAAAAGTTTGTTATTTGTCTGTTCATTCCAATCCTCCTGCCACAGATTTCTCACGTAAATTTTCTTGCACATAATGACGACAATTCTAGTCTTTGTGACAACACTGAAATTTTCTCGCGCACATAATGATGATAATTCTAGTTTTTGTGACAACTCTGAAATTTTCTCTCGCACATAATGATGATAATTCTAGTCTTTGTGACAACTCTGAAATTTTCTCTCGCACATAATGATAATTCTAGTCTTTGTGACAACTGAAATTTTCTCTTGCACATAATGATAATTCTAGTCTTTGTGACAACACTGAAATTTTCTCTCGCACATAATGATGATAATTCTAGTCTTTGTGACAACTCTGAAATTTTCTCTCGCACATAATGATAATTCTAATGTTTGTGACAACGCCGACATCTTTGCACAGCGCTGGTGTAAGGGAAACAACTCGGCTCAAGCGACAAACCATTCTTCTGTGTTCGCCATTATCCAGCCAAGTGCATCTTGGACACTGAGCTAAATATGATCTCGTTTTAAATGAAGTGGTGTGTGTGTGTGTGTGTTGTGCGCGCGCGCACGTGCATATGTGTGTGTGTGCATGCATGTGCACATGCGTGTGTGTGTGTGTGTGTGTGAGTACATGCATGTGTGCGAGTGCATGTGTGTATATGTGTATGCGTGCGTGCGTGAGTACATGCATGTGTGTGTGTGTGTGTGAGTGCGTACGTGCGTGAGTACATGAGTGTGTGTGTGTCACTGTGCGAGTACATGCGAGTGTTTATGTGAGAGAGAGAGAGAGAGAATATGTGTGTGTGTGTGTGTGCGCGCACGCGCGCGTGTGCATGTGCGCGTTCCATAGCTTCACATGTCTGTGAACATTATCTGCGGACTAAACCTTGGCTCTACAACAAGGGATGAAAAATGGACAGCAATCTGTGAAAACCTCACACAGTGTTGCATCAAACTGAACCACTGATTGCAGGAATAACACAAACCCTGACACAACAGGAACACAGCACAGGTCACAACAATACACACCCTGACACAACAGGAACACAGGACAGGTCACAATAATACACACCCTGACACAACAGGAACACAGGACAGGTCACAATAATACACACCCTGACACAACAGGAACACAGCACAGGTCACAATAATACACACCCTGACACAACACAGGTCACAACAATACACCCTGACACAACAGTAACACAGCACAGGTCACAATAATACACACCCTGACAACAGAAACACAACACAGATCACAATAATACACACCCTGACACAACAGTAACACAGCACAGGTCACAATAATACACATCCTGACACAACAGGAACACTGCACAAGTCACAATAATACACACCCTGACACAGCACAGGTCACAATAATACACACCCTGACACAACAGTTAACACAGCACAGGTCACAATAATACACACCCTGACACAACAGTAACACAGCACAGGTCACAATAATACACACCCTGACACAACAGCAACACAGCACAGGTCACAATAATACACACCCTGACACAACAGTAACACAGCACAGGTCACAATAATACACACCCTGACACAACAGCAACACAGCACAGGTCACAATAATACACACCCTGACACAACAGTAACACAGCACAGGTCACAATAATACACACCCTGACACAACAGCAACACAGCACAGGTCACAATAATACACACCCTGACACAACAGTAACACAGCACAGGTCACAATAATACACACCCTGACACAACAGTAACACAGCACAGGTCACAATAATACACACCCTGACACAACAGTAACACAGCACAGGTCACAATAATACACTACACACCCTGACACAACAGTAACACAGCACAGGTCACAATAATACACACCCTGACACAACAGTAACACAGCACAGGTCACAATAATACACACCCTGACACAACAGTAACACAGCACAGGTCACAATAATACACACCCTGACACAACAGTAACACAGCACAGGTCACAATAATACACTACACACCCTGACACAACAGTAACACAGCACAGGTCACAATAATACACTACACACCCTGACACAACAGTAACACAGCACAGGTCACAATAATACACTACACACCCTGACACAACAGTAACAGCACAGGTCACAATAATACACTACACACCCTGACACAACAGTAACACAGCACAGGTCACAATAATACACACCCTGACACAACAGTAACACAGCACAGGTCACAATAATACACACCCTGACACAACAGTAACACAGCACAGGTCACAATAATACACTACACACCCTGACACAACAGTAACACAGCACAGGTCACAATAATACACACCCTGACACAACAGTAACACAGCACAGGTCACAATAATACACACCCTGACACAACAGTAACACAGCACAGGTCACAATAATACACACCCTGACACAACAGCAACACAGCACAGGTCACAATAATACACACCCTGACACAACAGTAACACAGCACAGGTCACAATAATACACACCCTGACACAACAGCAACACAGCACAGGTCACAATAATACACACCCTGACACAACAGTAACACAGCACAGGTCACAATAATACACACCCTGACACAACAGGAACACAGCACAGGTCACAATAATACACACCCTGACACAACAGTTAACACAGCACAGGTCACAATAATACACACCCTGACACAACAGGAACACAGCACAGGACACAACAATACACACCCTGACACAACAGCAACACAGCACAGGTCACAATAATACACACCCTGACACAGCACAGGTCACAATAATGCACACCCTGACACAGCACAGGTCACAATAATACACACCCTGACACAACAGGAACACAGCACAGGTCACAATAATACCCTGACACAACAGTAACACAGCACAGGTCACAATAATACACACCCTGACACAACACAGATCACAATAATACACACCCTGACACAACATGAACACAGCACAGGTCACAATAATACACATCCTGACACAACAGGAACACTGCACAAGTCACAATAATACACACCGTGACACAACAGGAACACAGCACAGGTCACAATAATACACACCCTGACACAACAGCAACACAGCACAGGTCACAATAATACACACCCTGACACAACAGGAACACAGCACAGGTCACAATAATACACACCCTGACAACAGGAACACAGCACAGGTCACAATAATACACACCCTGACACAACAGCAACACAGCACAGGTCACAATAATACACACCCTGACACAATAGCAACACAGCACAGGTCACAATAATACACACCCTGACACAACAGGAACACAGCACAGGTCACAATAATACACACCCTGACAACAGGAACACAGCACAGGTCACAATAATACACACCCTGACACAACAGCAACACAGCACAGGTCACAATAATACACACCCTGACACAACAGCAACACAGCACAGGTCACAATAATACACACCCTGACACAACAGGAACACAGCACAGGTCACAATAATACACACCCTGACAACAGGAACACAGCACAGGTCACAATAATACACACCCTGACACAACAGGAACACAGCACAGGTCACAACAATACACATTCTGACACAACAGAAACACAGGACACAGCACAGGTCACAATAATACACACCCTGACACAACAGGAACACAACACAGGTCACAATAATACACATCCTGACACAACAGGAACACTGCACAAGTCACAATAATACACACCGTGACACAACAGTAACACAGCACAGGTCACAATAATACACACCCTGACACAACAGGAACACAGCACAGGTCACAATAATACACACCCTGACACAACAGTAACACAGCACAGGTCACAATAATACACACCCTGACACAACACAGGTCACAATAATACACACCCTGACACAACAGGAACACAGCACAGGTCACAATAATACACACCCTGACACAACAGGAACACAGCACAGGTCACAATAATACACATCCTGACACAACAGAAACACAGCACAGGTCACAATAATACACATCCTGACACAACAGTAACACAGCACAGGTCACAATAATACACACCCTGACACAACAGTAACACAGCACAGGTACCAATAATAGTGTTATTGTTATTTTTAAGTGATTCCATCTTAAACAAACTCTAAATAAGAGAGATGAAAATGTTTTAAAAGCTATTGTTTTATTACCAATATATTCTGAGTGGTTTTGCGACTTATAATGAAAATAAAATTTAAAAAAAACACACAAAAAAACAAATACAAAACGTGCGCGCGCACACACACACACACACACACACATACACAAATGATTGTGGAAATTGCTTTAAAATTTGTTCACATTGTCACTCACTACTACAATCAAAAGGATACAAAGAGAGAAGAAAATAAAATTATCCTTCAAATCAAACAAATACAAAATGAGAAGACACTGTATCATTAATCACTAATATCATTGTTTAAAGTCAACATACACAAAAACAATATGAAAACATTATTTAAGTCAACATACACAATAACAAGAAAATACCCTAAACATATTGCTCAATGACAACACCCCTATCATACTGTCACTGACTGTTCATAATCAAAAGCCTTATGTCCTGATGAGGCTCCACATCACCACAAATGGCTGGACACACCCATGAACTGCACGTTCAAACTGACACCTTCACCATCCTGTCCCTACAGTCAAAGAGGACCAGACAGCTGAACGATTACTGCAGTGATGATGTCTCTATCAGCTGACAACAACTCTGCTGACCAACAAGCTCCATGGCAGTTATCAATAACAGAAATGTAAAAGTTCTCATTCATTGCTACATGTGACCTCACCCTGTTCCCAATGAACAGAAAAAGAAGAATCATCATCATCATGTGACCTGCCGCATGGCGTTGGTGATCATGGCCCTCCATACAAATCTATGCCTTGTCGCTACATCTCCCACCCTCCATTTTCTCAATTTTGTTGCCTTCCTTGTAGTACAGTCTGCTAGCCTTTGTCGTTCCCACGACTACCCACAAGGCAGTACGGGGGATTAGCGTTAAGTCTTTCCCCGAGACAACCACAAGGCAGTATGGGGGATTAGCGTTAAGTCTTTCCCCGAGACAACCACAAGGCAGTACGGGGGATTAGCGTTAGTCTTTCCCCGAGACAACCACAAGGCAGTACGGGGATTAGCGTTAAGTCTTTCCCCGAGACAACCACAAGGCAGTACGGGGGATTAGCGTTAAGTCTTTCCCCGAGACAACCACAAGGCAGTACGGGGGATTTGCGTTAAGTCTTTCCCCGAGATAACCACAAGGCAGTACGGGGGATTAGCGTTAAGTCTTTCCCCGAGACAACCACAAGGCAGTACGGGGGATTAGCGTTAAGTCTTTCCCCGAGACAATCACAAGGCAGTACGGGGGATTAGCGTTAAGTCTTTCCCCGAGACAACCATAAGGCAGTTAAGTCTTTCCCCGAGACAACCACAAGGCAGTACGGGGGATTAGCGTTAAGTCTTTCCCCGAGACAACCACAAGGCAGTACGGGGGATTAGCGTTAAGTCTTTCCCCAAGACAACCACAAGGCAGTACGGGGGATTAGCGTTAAGTCTTTCCCCGAGACAACCACAAGGCAGTGGTGTTCTTTCTGTGTTTCACCCAAGACACCCACAAGGCAGCGGTGTTCTTTCTGTGTTTCACCCAAGACACCCACAAGGCAGTGGTGTTCTTTCTGTGTTTCACCAAGACACCCACAAGGCAGCGTTGTTCTTTCTGTGTTTCACCCAAGACACCCACAAGGCAGGTGTTCTTTCTGTGTTTCACCCAAGACACCCACAAGGCAGTGGTGTTCTTTCTGTGTTTCACCCAAGACACCCACAAGGCAGTGGTGTTCTTTCTGTGTTTCACCCAAGACACCCACAAGGCAGTGGTGCAATTTATCCACAGCTGGGGGTCTGGTTTGTGGCCATCAGGGCATGTCCACACTTCAGTGGGCCTGTGTGCCGCACGCCAAAGGAACCAAACGATGTGTAAAAATAGAAATACAGATTAATTACAAATGTAGCTTACTCCAGTGTCAATACTGAGAGTAAAAGACGATAAGGCTTGTGTAAAAATACACAATAATACAACAAACATAGTCTAGTGTCACTGTTGAGAATATCAGCTTATATGAGCTGCTTTGTGTCCACAAGAGCACAGATATAAAATATATTATTTCACTGTAACCTTGAGAAGAAGCATCAGCTGAAATCCATCAATCTTGACGTCAAACAAGGACAATGGTAGACTGACATAAAAGTAAAAACAGAATGTAAATACTGCCAGAGGTTATTGAGAAAGTCCTGTTCACACACAAGACTGAATAAATACTGATTCTAGGCAATGTTGTGGTCCTGTGACCTTATCACCCTGACTTCTACATTGATGAACTTGTGATGTCTTGGTCTGTATCTTTTAACTTCAACTGGGTAAAGATCCATCCACTGAAAGCTGAGATCATCTTGTTCACCACTGTTTTGTTTTGGTTTTTTCGTTTCTTTTCTTTTTGTGCTATGCATAATGCTGACCAAAGAGCCTTGAGACAATTGTTCACAATGCATGTTGATGGGGATGATAATGATGACGCTATACAGTTCCATTCTGGACTGAGACCGTGTGACAAAGCTGTATTCTACGCTTTCTTTCACGATAGTAATACCTTCTGGTGTCAACCGTACTTGAGAAATAGACATTTGAGCAACACTCTGACTGACACATTCATAAAATGGACAAAACTCGACCATCCCAGTCTTCCAAATGAACCACCAGCACACTGGATAGGAGCCACAGTGATTTTGACAAGTCTGGTTGGATTCAAACCCACAACCTTCCAGTCGCTGGTCATTGTGCAAACTATATATATTATAGCAACTGGTTTATAAACACTTCTTGGTTACACACACAGACATACACACACGCAGAGACACACACACCTGTGCCTTGTTGATTTCAAACAATCTCATCAGTCAAGGAATGAATCCAAAGGTGAAAACAACATCAACAAGACAATAAGAAATCAAGACGAATCAAACTGTTGAGTAAAATACAATGAAAATGACAAATATACTACAACATCAATACTGACAATCTAAAAGCAGCGAGAACTGCATACCATCTACAATAAGCTACATTGCCCTGATTTTGCAACTGAACTGGAAAAACAATCCACAATATATGTTACAACTAAATCATAGCAAAAAAACAAGAAACAAATAAAAACAAAAACACACAAACAAAAAAAGAAAAAACAAAAAAGAAAAACCATGGGTGGGACTCAGAAAAAAATTGAATACTGAAAAAAATGGCGGGGGTCTGGGGGCCGCTGTAGGCCTCCAGTGGGGTCCAGGGGCAATGCCCCTGGTGGGGGTCTGGGGGCAACGCCCCCAAGAAGCTGAAGAAAATCTGAAATCAAAGCCATAAAAACTGCTCTAAAATGAAACAAAATGTGCTAAATCACACCTTTTTTGTTTCCTTTCAAACTGTCTATTACAAAGCATTACAGAGGGCTTATCCTTGGGTTACACCAACACTACAGACATGTTTCTGGAAGGGTTTTATGGATCCTTATTTTTCTAACCCTTAACCCCTCCCTAACCATAACCCTAACTCTAGAATGCTGGTTTTTGCTTTTAAACAACCAGGAAGGATATATCCCCAGACCATTTTACCAGGTTGACTTAATTAAAGAATTCTCGTTTTCATTTTACAGCTTGATTTATGGTTGTTGCTCCAGATTCCCATGGCAGTGAAGGGGTTAAAACAAAAAAAGGAAATTATACTTTTAATTGATTTCTTTAGTTAGTAACTATCGAAAATTGCAAGAGTTACTTTCTCTGACATAGGATTTCATAGTGTGGTTCACGTTGGGTGACGTCGGGGTGTATGGGCTAAACAGGGTTAGGTAGGCCTACCCACTATAGTGACAGCTGGGTGCAATAGATTGGAAGCCACCTGCACAAATTGTCTCCAGTCATAATTCAACACACGCACTCAACTTTGCTGATCTGCAGGACCTCTACTTCTATCTCACACCAGGTCTAAGAGACTTCAGAACTGAACTTGGAGGGAGTGGGAGGGGGGGTCAGAGAGAGAAAAAGAAAGAACTGAACTTGGGGGGGTGGAGAGAGAGAGAGAAAGAGTTAAAAAAAAAAAAAGAACCACAAAGTCTTAAAACTGACCTTTGACCTTAGAAAATCACATACTTGTAAGTTTATGTTGACAACTGAATTAGGAAAAAACTCTACACCAGCCACAATACTGATAATAATAACAACAGTAACAATAATATTGATAATAATGATAACAACACCACCACCAGCAAGTTTAAATTATAGTGAAGCAGGAGAAAACATCAAATCCACAGCTGACTTCATGTCAACCCAATTAACAAACAAAACTGTTATTGTTATTTGTTTAAAGCCCAGCTGACTGCACAGAGCCATATCAGAGCAATAACCATCTCAACACACACACAATACTTCAACAGGAAAAAAGGCACAGAAAATTAAGTACACGTATCAATGCATTCATGCATCTAATCCAAGGAGATGCCCGTGGCGCTGACCATTCCGTCCAATTTATCAAACTTAAAAAACAAACATAACTGAACACAAATTTAAAATAACTAAGGATACTAAAGCATACAAAAACGGGCCTAAATTACCTAAAATGGCCTCCGCATATCTCATTTCCCTGAGAGCCAAAAAGGTATTTAATACATGTACCCTATTATCAGTCCTAAAAGTATGTAAGACTTTATCGAACAGGTGAATGGACCAGCAAGGCAGAAAATACAGAAAGCAAAGGAACAAGGCAGAAACACAGAGAATGACAGAAATGAGGAAATCTCTAGCACAGAATTTAGAGTCTGAGTGGATACTATGTATACTGAAATAGCCCCCGGTATCCCCACTGGAAGAAAACAAAACAAACAAAGCGACTCTACAAAGCACTTTTCTAGACATCACAACTTAAGGAAAGAAACAAACAACAACGAAGACTATGAAACTAAATTAATAAACAAAACAAATCCAAACGCACTGACACAGCAGAGTTCACAGTATTCTTGGTTGACATTTAACTTTGAACCTGATGGGTCGGGTCAGCAGGCTGTTGTCTCCAAACTGTGTGACATGCACATCACGGACAGATACACAGTCATCCCCAAGACATGAGCATGCTGCTGTCTTCAGCTTGGACATTTGTTCCTCCTCAGTCTCTGTGTCAGACTTGGGGAAAGTGATTGATCTCTCCAGAAATTCCAGAACACACCAGTCTCTCAAGGAGACTAGGGTGTTGATGGAAGAGCTGCTGATACGTCCATGAAACCATAAACTGTCCAGCTTTGGACACTGTTTGACTGTATCAATCAGGACACTATCAAAGTCAGTCTTGCTCTCGTCAAGCCAAGCAAGGTATCTGAGATTTTTAGAGTAGGCTGGCAGTAGTTTCAGCAGCTCTTTCCTACTGTCATTCTCACCGGTGTCAATAAATTTCATTATTTCGACATGATATATTGGGACGATGGATGGCAATGCTGCTCGAGTTGCTTTACAGTTCACGTTAGACAATACAATAAGACACACTTTCAGGTCTGGGCAGGCACTGAGCAGCTGAGGCCACTTTGTTATGTCCCCTTGGAAGTCACTGAAACAGCCTGCAATGCCCAACTCTGACAGCTGAGTGGTCATGGATGTGGACAGTGTCTGTACAAGTAGATCTGTCACATACAAAGGATCTATGCTGAGAAGTTGTAAATTCTGGAATCTTCTAATGCATTCTACCACTTGTGGAACAGCATGGCTCAGATCAGATGTTTTCCGATTTGTTGTGACACCTCCCAGCATTAGCGTTTTCAGACTGTCAGTAAAGGTGGCAACCTTTAATGCTTCCACGAAAAACTGATCCCCCATCACTGTATGACCAACGACAATTATCAATGATCAGTTCCTCCAGTCCTTTAATTTTCTCTGAGGTCAGACACTTCCTGATTAATTGACTTGTATCATTCTGAATTGACTTCTCAGGGCACACGCTAAAAGCTCCTTTACAATCAATGGAGAGATATTTCAATGGTAAGTTGGTTACAGCTTTATCCAAAATCTGGAAAGACTTGTTATTGAATCTCAAACCCTGAAGATCGTATACCTTAAATTCCATCTTCTGAATCTGATGGCTGTGAGACTGTAGCACGGACATTTCTGTGGAGCTCAATTTCACTTCACAAGTACTACGCCTGCGTTCACGATTTCCCAGACGGAGGGCCGCGAACGCCACAAGATGGACTCTTTCTTACAGACATTGTAGACAGTCCAACAGGTCACAGCTAATGCTAGTCTGTCCCGCTCTTCCAAGTTGGACACAATCATGGTCCAAACTAGTTGTGGTAACTGTGAGAAGTCAGGTTCCTGGTTTTCAGTTATTGATGATCCCATGACATCACATTCATCCTGGTTTATATTTGTTGCATCATTGTTTTGCCTGTCGTTTCCTTCACAACTGTCATTGACATTTTCACCTTGCACACAATGTCTCTTTTGGAGAGTTTCCATCTCTGGCACAGAGTCATTACGGCGCTTATTTCCAGGATGTTGAGGGAGTGCCATCTCTGCTCTACAGATGTCCAGTTTTCCTGTATGACGTATCACAGCCATCCAGATGAGCCAAGTCACGGGCCAATGAGATTCTGGTTCCTGGAAAGGTAAATCAATACTGTTACTGTTATTTTGTTTAAAGCCCAGCGGACTGCATAGAGCCACATCAGGGCTGTAACCATTTCATGTTCATTTTGCTTATAGCCCAGCTGACTACTACAGCCATAACAGGGCTAACACCACGTCAAAATGACAACTCGTTAAGATAAAACTATTAAAAGACAACAGTTAAAAACCATGCTCACCATTAACCTTGTAAGTCTAAAATGCCATTAAAGAAAACCAACCATAATCATATTTGGTGAAATCTATTGATCTCTTGTAAAAACTGGAAAATTACATCAGGAGGGACATCTTGGAAGAGGTTCTTAAATTAAGGAGTCTACCGTGTAGTGCTTATGTCTCACATCTTACAAGCCCCAGCAATCCAGGAGGAGGTGTTCGATACTCAACAGCTCGTCACACGGTAGCCTATACACCATGGTGCTTTTTCATTTTTTAAAAGGTACGAATGAGTGTAGGATGTGTGACCCGTGTGTCACCTACATAACACTGTCTCTTTCTTACAGTTTCCTGCAGCACATGGGAGAATTTCTTTCAGGCTAGGGCGGATTTGGACAAGTTTGTTATCTGTCTGTTCACTCCAATCCTCCTGCCACAGATTTTTCACACAACTGTGTACTTTCCATTTTTTCCATCTGTGTAAGGAATCAAGGATTTAGACATCTTTTTCTCTGTGGCCTTCTTAACCAGGCAGTCAGCCTTTTCCTTGCCTCCAATACCAACATGACTACTAGGAATTCAGGCAAAACAATCAGGCAACCTTCACTTGTAAGAGTAGAAAACAGTTCAAAGAAATTCAGAAGTCACCCCAGGACAGCTGACGTGCTGGGGAAGGGATAATGGATGGCCAATCTCTTGGCGTCCGTCTGTCTGGAACCATCACACATGAATTCAGTCAGTGTGTTTTCACGACTAACTATAGTTGTAGTGATCCATTGATGTGTGTGTCTACATCATGAATTACAGGATCTGTAAGGTTAACAGTTGATTGTCCTGTTGATGTGTTAGTTATGGTTACATAAATTACAGGATCTGTAAGGTTAACAGTTGATGTCCTGTGTGTGTCTACATCATGAATTACAGGATCTGTAAGGTTAACAGTTGATGTCCTGTGTGTGTGAATTATACATGAATTACAGGATCTGTAAGGTTAACAGTTGATGTCCTGTGTGTGTCTACATCATGAATTACAGATCTAAGGTTAACAGTTGATGTCTGTGTGTGTCTACATCATGAATTACAGGATCTGTAAGGTTAAAAGTTGATGTTCTGTGTCTGTGTGTGTCTACACATACATAGAAATATTTACAGAAAGGATATGTAAGTTAAAAGTTGATGCTGTGTGTGTCTAACATAGAATTACAGGATCTGTAAGGGTTAAAATTGATGTCTGTGGTTGGATATACATGAATTACAGGGATCTGGTGGTTTAGTTGATGTCTGTGTGTGTGAATATACATGAAGAGGGTGTTGGCACTATCACTAAAGCAACGCTGCATGAAAAATTGAAATTGGGTTTTGAGTGTTGTATTTTGCTTCATAGGATAACAAGTGAACCAATGACAGGTAGGCCTATGTAGTATTATGTTGGTGTTACTGATGGGGATGTCAAGGGCTGTTTCAGTATAATATCTCCTTCTTCTTGAAAATCTGTGGTAGAAATTTCTTTTCCTGTCATTCTCTTTTTCTTTGCCTTGATTTTGTCCTTTGTCATATCTTCCTTTTTCATTTTCTGTCTTGCTGATCCATTCACCTCTGGTAAGTTTTCCATAAAGCCTCTTTGAATTGATAATAGGATACATAATTAATGAGTTGTATTTTTTAGCTGTAGGTAAATGTGAACTGAACTGCTTGGTGGCAATATCAGATAATATTTGCCAGTTTTTACACACATGAATGCTTTTGTGTATTTATGTGCAAATGCCCCCCCAATCGTTCTGGTGATGATCTGGGTGGGGTTGCCAATGCCAAGGGTATATTATTTGATTATTTGTGTGAATGCCCTGATATGTGTACTTACTACTTTTCTTTTCCGTGTGTGTTTTTTGCATGGTCCTTTACATGTTTACACGTGTGTTTCACTTGAGATGGTTGTACCCTCGACATAGCTCTGAGTAGTGGGTTGGGCTTTAAACACTAATAATGATAATGCCAATAATCATCAGGGATACATAGTAGCCTTTCATATGAACTAAATGATGTGTGGAGCAGTCGTTTTCATCACTGTATCGGATGGAGAGAAGGAAATGGCATGGTTGTACTGAGAAGAACAGTGACTTGTATGCTGCATGTATTTAGCAAAAAATTATTGGGATTGATGGACAGCAAAATGATGTCAAGAGAAGCCTTCCTGTCAAGTGTGTACACTTTAAGGGGACTGGGGTGCATCTAGGTAGTAACACTTGGAATTGGATACCCTTCATGTATAATCTTTTGTTTTTTCCATTTTTGTTACAGTTTAGATTTGCATTTGACATTTGGTTTTTACACAGATGACTTTCATGATTCCATTCTTAGAATGTCTGCACATTTTTGTGATTTCTTCATTTGGCAAGCTGTAAATCAAATGTGACTACGGATTCCGTGCTTTTTGTTGTTGTTGTTGTTGGTATGTGTGGACTATTTATATGTAACTCAAGTAAATGTGTTTCAGAAGTTTTTTGTTTTTGCAGTACAGCTTATTCTTATACCTGGTGTTTGTGCGTGTATGTTATGATATATTTCTGCTAATGCCCTTTTCATCTTGTTATCTGTTCTGTGGATTTATTTTGATGTAGCATTATGGGTCAGTCTTTGTGTTTTTTGTTTGCATTTAATTTTGTTTTTTGAGTGATATACATATAGCCTGTAGTCGAGTGGTTAGAGCGCTCGTCTGCGGTGTGGAAGGTTGGTGGTTCGAATCCGCTAACGCTGGTTCGATTTTTCCGGCCTGAAAACTCCCTCTGTCCACCCAGCAGTGAATGGGTACCTGACTTGGTCGGGGGAGGTTTAAAAAAGGCGGCGAAAGGAGAGGGATGGGCTCCGCCTTTCATAATGCCGTGCCCTAGACATGGTGAATCTTTAACAGTTCACCGCCCCTACGGCCATGGGACCTTTAACCTTTTTAACATATAGATATTTACATAAATAGATGTGTGTGTGTGTGTGTGTGTGTGTGTGTGTGTGTGTGTGTGTGTGTGCGTGTGTGTTTACACATACTGATACTTATATGTATATATATATGTGTGTATATATATATATGTGTGTGTGTGTGTGTATATATATATATATATATATATATATATATATATATATATACACACACACACATACATACATATATATATATGCATATGTACACTTATAACACATACACCCACACAGATATGTACATACATAACACATTATCTTTCATGTTGTATGACAGCTTATGAGAAAGTGTGTGTTTACGCAAGAAAAAAAATTACAACTTTTTCAAAAAAGTTTGCTTGTTAGGGTAAATAATTGAAAAGATACACTGTCCTTACTACCAGCAGATTTTTTAAATCAAAATTGCAAGATGAAATTTCCAGAAGAGCAAGCTAACCAATTCAGTCTGTGAATCTTTTCTACCCCTCAGAACAGCTTAATTAGTAATTAATCTGTAATCTCTTAGTCTTGATAAAGACTTAATTTCTAAGTTACCAGGAAACTTGAGAGGTCTTTTCAGTGAAATATTCAATTTTCATTTCTTTTTTAAGGGTATTTATACTACCATCACAGGCTCTCAATTTTTTTTATTTAATCAATATGAATATACTTACATATATCTATACACACATATATATGATATATAATAATACACACACTGACACATTTATTTATAATTAAAAACATATATATAAACCAAGAGTAAATACATAATAAAAAATAATGCACAGGTTGACAACTTCTTGTTTAAAGGCGGTTTTTCATGAAAAACTGTGATTATTACATGATAAAGACTGAGCCTAATGGTAGGCTATTGAATAACTGTTGTAATTTATCATGATAATTATCTTGAGGCTTTACTCAACAATTTTCAAGTCAGAAATTTGATGATTTTGGAAACTGTAAAGATTTTAGGAATCTCAGTTGATCTTCGCTTCAGCCAGTTAAGGCAATTAATGAATTGTTAATTAATGCATGGACTCAGAGATTCATGAAGGTCTTAATCATCTTGGTTAAACAAAGACCTTTCTACTGATATTTGATTTTTTTCAATCGGTTCAGTCGTTCCAAAGTTATGGTGCTTTTTGTGATGAAACGGCACACACGCGGTCAGTTTTTGCTATGCAATCCAATGAAGGAAAACGTCGAAAATTTAATTATTCAAAAAATCGTAACTCTCGTCACAGACAATCAATCGAAGAACTTTTAATACCATTTTAAAGTTCTTTTTTTGCTCTTTTCAATGATGGTAATTGCATATTTAATAAAAAATATTTGAAATTTTTTGTAACATACCTACAGTCGGGGAGGAAATTAAATGGTTGACGAACCTAGCTTCGGCTGACAACTCCGAATCGAGTTCAAACGCAGTTGTCCTTTTCTTCAAAAAACAATGTCACAGATAAAACAGAACTTGATCTGTTGATTGCTAGATATCTAGTCTTTGTCTGACAACGTAAAACTTGCCGAGCTGAAACGTGCACAGCGTTCTGTTACGCCGGAAGTAGGCCTATGGCGTCGGCACATTCCGACGTTGTTTTGCTACTGATCTGAAACAGATCCTCATGTAAAAAGTTGGCGTACGACTACGAGCCGTATTTTACGTCAAATTGATTTCCTATTACACATGCACATGGAAAAAAGTATGCAAAATCGAATCCCGCCGACGAGAAGTTCGAAAAATGGTGACTTGCCTGCAAACTTTTTCGATGAAAAAAAGCAAACCTTGGGAAGCGTCGAAAAGCAGCAGGAGAATCAGTGTGTTGATTGTGGTCGTTCTACACAAGATCTCGGTTCGAAACTGGCACACATAAGCCCCTCGCTGTCGTCGGGATATATCATTTTGTTACATTGATTCTCATTGGTTGCAAAATTACAATGTGATTGGTTCACAAATATAGCCATACCGACATCTAAGATATAGACTGCGCGCGCCTGTCTGCAAGCGTTGGGGCGAAAAGGCCCCACCGCTGGCTGCGAGTGGCAGCCATTTTGGGGACCTACCACCGCTCAGCAGTCTGTTGCTTACTGTGTAAATGAATGACGGACAGAGGAGAAAGCCAGGCTGTATCGTTTAAATATTTTTTTAAAAGAAATCTCCGATGACCCATTATTAGGGTGCGTGTATATGTGTTTGTGCGTGCGCGCGCGTGCATGCATATGTGTGTGTTGTGTGTGTGTAAAGTTTGGCTCTCTCTTCTGCATACACACACACACACACCACACGCACAGGCACGCGCGCATGCACACACACACACACACGCACGCACGCAACACAGACACACACACGCATGCACACACACACACTTACCTATGAAACGATTTCCCTTTTCTTTTTCTGCCACACAAAAGGTTCCAGACATTTCCGTTCCTCAAATGGTCAAGTATTTGATATTACCAGAAAGCTCAAAACGTGATCTTTCCGAGCATACTATTTTCAAATAAGAACTTCCAACACTTATACGCATCGCTACGAAAAGAACAATGCCAGACTCATGCTCACGTCCCAGTGGTAAACGGTACTGTGCTGCACTGAAGTCTAAAGTAACCTTTGACACCTCTCTCTCGCTCTCTCTCTCTTTCACACACACACACACAGAGCGAGAAAGAGAGAGAGAGAGAGAGTGAGTGAGTGAGTGAGTGGGTGTGTGAGTGTGTGTGTGTGTGAGAGAGAGAGAGAGAGAGAGAGAGAGAGAGAGCAGTCAATTTAGATGGTAAAGTTTATAATAACTTGTGAATTCCCACGCCTGGTAGGGGCCTACCTAGTAGACAGTTTATCAATAAGATAGTGCAGACCTAACACATGGCATTGGAATTTCTTGGTCAGGGGGGTCTCTTTATTCCCTTATCAGTCAAAGCATCAAGTGTAAAGCTACACCAACTACACAGATTCTGTCCCTTAGCTATGACCTTCTGCTAAACAGTACTGGTAGTTGTTCCCGATATTTTTTTTAACAGTGATACACGTTTTTCAGTCAAATTAACACGCCGGTCATTACTAAATTGTACTACGCCCAGCTGCCGAGAGCGAGCAGACCGGTCCTCAGTAAATGGTGGCGCTATGGGGCCACTCGCAGGCAGGCGCGCGCAGTCTATAGTATATCTTAGATGTCTGTGCGACCACCGTGGTCCCGACCGAAATAGTGAAACACCCCAAACAAACTTCGATTCTGAACGCATACCGTCGCCGCGATTGCGCCCGAAACGCGGATTTTCGACTTTCTCATCAAGTAACTAATTCCATTTTCGCTGTAAGTAGCCTACATAAAAAGGCAATCATTCAAATCTTTATTCATTTCTGATTCATATAAGAAAAAAAAAATAAGGATGAAACACCGCTTAAAGAGGCAGTAGTAGTAGTAGTAATAGTAGTTGGGACTGGCTTTCAATGGCCTAGGCCTTACGGCCTATTTACGTCCCCTCTTTCTCAACTATTTCTAAAACAGGTGTTAATGCGCATTTTCTTTTTGTTTGCACAAGCCTAATCAGGCCTTTAATCATCATAATCGAAGAAAAGCTCTTTGAATTTTGGAATTTTGTCCAAAAAATTCTTGAATTTGTTAGTATCTTGTGCAAATTTTATGTTAGTTGGGAGTTTATTCCACAAAGGGGCTACTCGATGTGAAAAAGAAAATTTTCTTGTGTTAGTACGATAATGCTGAATAAATATCTTTCCTTCCTTGTTTCTTGTGATATTACATTGTTAAACAGAAAAGAATGGGTCAACACAAATATTATCAACTCCATTAAATATCTTATACGTTTGGATAAGGTCATCTCTTGTCCTTCTGCCGTTAAGTGAGTGTAATTTCAAATACCGGTACTTCAATCGTTCTGCATAAGATTTATCTTTGCACTCTTTTAATAGCATTGTTGCACATCTTTGTACTCTTTCTATTTGCGCTGTCTTTTCAAGGCTGGACACCATATTGCATTTGCATATTCCAAATGTGGTCTAACAAAAGATTTATATAGTCTTAGAAATATATCCTTATCTAAGTAAGAAAAGCTTCTCCTAATAACTCCCAACATTTGATTTGCTTTATTAACTATTTTACCAATATGTAAATCGAAGGACAACATGCTGTCGAAAGTTACTCCCAAGTCCTTTTCTTATTTTAGTATTTTTATCTGCTTTATGCTGTCATTTTGTCTCATATAATATGTGTGTTCTTGGTTGGTTTTACCAATATGTAGAACACCACATTTAAAAATATTGAAATATAGATTCCATACATCTGACCAATCTTGGAGTTTATATATATCATTTTGTAAACCTGCGAATTGAGATGTGTTGTCATATAGTTTTGTATATCTGCAAATATTTTGCAGGTGCTATTTAGTGATATTGGCAAGTCATTTATAAACACTGTGAATAGTATTGGGCCCAGGATACTACCCTGAGGTATTCCACTTAAAACTTTAGCTTTATTAGAGCTTTCACCACCTACTCTCACATGCTGTACTCGACCTTTCAAAAAACCTTGTATCCAGTTTAATAGTTTGCCAGATATACCATAAGCTGACAATTTGACTAGTAACCTTTCATGGGGCACAGTATCAAAGGCCTTCTTAAAATCTAGATATATAACATCAACATTATGACCATCATCTATTCTTTTTGTCATATCTTCTACTACTTCAAGTAATTGCGTTACACAAGATCGCTCTTTACGAAACCCGTGCTGACATTTTGCATAATTCATTATCCGTAAAGTGAATTACTATTGAATCTCTAATTATGCTTTCTAACACTGTACATATCACACAAGTCAGGCTGATTGGTCTATAGTTTCCTGGATCTGCTTTAGAACCCTTTTTAAACAAGGTTGTTACTTCAACTGTCTTCCAGTCTTGTGGTAGGGTATATGATTCTAATGTCTTGTTGAACAAAGAACATAGTGGGACTGATAGTTCATCACCTAGTTCTTTTAAAACTTTTGAAGGAATATGGTCAGGTCCCTGTGCGTTATTTGGGTTTAAGTTAACTAATTTGTCACTCACTGCTTTTGGTGTGATTCTTACCTCTGACAAGGATACACCATTTGAATATGCACATTCACTATTCAGCCAGTAAGGGTATATTTGTTACATCTTCACGTGTAAAAACACTAGCAAAGAAGTCATTTAGAGTTTCTGCTTTTTCCTTATCATTTATGGCCAAGGATCCATCTGGTTTAATTAGAGCACCTATATCTGTATTGATTTTTAACTTATTTTGGACATACTTCCAAAATAATTTAGGATTATCTTCACTATCTTTAGCAACCTTTTTTTCATATTCCCTTTTAGTTACCTTTAACAGTTTTGTGCATTTATTTCTTTCCCGTATGTAATTCATATAATTCTCTCCTGATTTAGTACTCAAGTATCTTTTAAATAATTTGTACTTCTTTTTAATGCTTCTCATAGCTTTTTTATTCATCCAGATTGGGGTATATTTCTTCCTAGCATTTTTCCTTATTTTGGGGATACACTTCTCCATTCCTTCATGTACAGTATTCTTTATATACTTCCAGATTTTCTCTATGTCCATATCTGATATAACCTTCTAATCGTGTTCAACTATCATACTTCTTAATTCAGAGTAGTCCCCCCCCCCCGATTCAAATTATAAATATATTCTACTTGATCTGTAACTTTAAGCTTTTCCAAATTTAAATGAAATAAGACGTCATGGTCACTTTTACCCACTGGATCGAGATGTACAACTTCTGAAATAAATGTGTCATCGTTAACTAAAACCCAGTCATCAAGAGTTGGGTTTTGCCAGTAATACTTGATTGAACTGAAGACCCCCCAGTTTTGCGGCCGGCCCCTGTTTTTGCCCAGTTTTTGGTACCACAAATTTGACGTTGCGTTTCGGTTCGCACGGCATTGTAACAGTATCAGGTCTTCACATGTGTGTGTGTGTGTGTGTGTGTGTGTGTGTGTGTGTGTGTGTGTGTGTGTGTGTGTGTGTGTGTGTGATGTGTGTGTGTGTGTGTGTGTGTGTGTGTGTATGTGTGTGTGGGTGGGTGAATGTGTGTAGGGCCTATATGTTTGTGCGTGTGTGTAGGCCTATATGTTTGTGCGTGTTTTTGTGCATGTTTGTGTATGTGAATGCATGCATGTCTGTGTGCTTGAGAGGCCTATGTGTGTTTCTGTGTGGGTGTGTGCGTGTGCGTGTGTGTGATTGTGTATGTAGGTGTGAGAGTGCACGTGATCGTGTGTGTGCATGAATGTGTTTATATGTAAGAGTGAGAATGGCGGAGAGAGTACGTATGTGTGTATCAATGAGAATGAGAGAGGGAGAGGGGAGGGAGAGGGGGAGAGAGAGAGGGAGAGAGAAAGAGAGAGAGAGAGAGAGAAAGAGAGAGAGAGAGAGAGACTAATAATGAGAAAAAAACCAACAAGACTTTAAGGTACCGGTACTGTCAAAGGTAAGGTAAGCAACTCGTGTTAAATGATGAACCACTCCTCCTTTGTTTGTTTCCCTTTGTCCATTACGACTGAAAAAATTCAACAGCATTTCTTGAGTGAGTGGCTCTCTGTGTGTTAGTGTGTGTGTGTCTGTGAGTGTGTGTGTGTGTGTGTGTGTGTGTGTGTGTGTGTGTGTGTGTGTGTGTGTGTGTGTGTGTGTGTATGTATGTGTGTGTGTGTGTGTGTGTGTGTGTGTGTGTGTGTTCATTTGTGTGTGTTCATTTGTGTGTGTTCATGCGTGTGCGTGCGTGCACACCTGCATGTGTGCAAGGAGGAAATAAACTGATCAAGTTATTCCAATTTGAAGCCTGCATTTCAGTTCTTACTTGAAATGAGAAAAAATGTGAATGAAACTTGACTGTGTTACAAGTAGGGTCTACATTGTCCCAAACAGTTCACAGCGTGCTGAACACTTGATAAGAAGCAGCTGGGACTGGAGAATCTAACATTGTCTTTAATAAGAGGAAAACTGAGAGGATTCAAACCTACGACCTTCTTTCAGAAAAGGTCAACTTATTCATACCTGGGATAAATCAACTGATCACCCCTCTAAGAAGTTGACCACTTTTCACGCAGTGGACTTATCAGGAGAAGTTGACCATTTTTCAGGCAGTGGACTTATCAGGAGAAGTTGACAATTTTTCAGGCAGTGGACTTATCAGGAGAAGTTGACAATTTTTCACGTAGTGGACTTATCAGGAGAAGTTGACCATTTTTCACGCGGTGGACTTATCAGAAGTTGACCATTTTTCATGCGGTGAACTTATCAGAAGTTGACCATTTTTCACGTGGTGGACTTATCAGGAGAAGTTGACCATTTTTCACGCGGTGGACTTATCAGGAAAAGTTGACCATTTTTCATGCGGTGGACTTATCAGAAGTTGCCATTTTTTCATGCGGTGGACTTATCAGAAGTTGACCATTTTTCACGCGGTGGACTTATCAGGGGAAGTTGGCCATTTTTCATGCAGTGGACTTATCAGGGGAAGTTGCCAATTTTTCATGCGGTGGACTTATCAAGAGAAGTTGCCATTTTTCACGAGGTGGACTTATCAGGAGAAGTTGACCATTTTTCATGCGGTGGACTTATCAGAAGTTGACCATTTTTCACGCAGTGGACTTATCAGAAGTTGACCATTTTTCACGCAGTGGACTTATCAGGAGAAGTTGACCATTTTTCATGCGGTGAACTTATCAGAAGTTGACCATTTTTCATGTGGTGGACTTATCAGGGGAAGTTGGCCATTTTTCATGAGGTGGACTTATCAGAAGTTGACCATTTTTCACGTAGTGGACTTAGCAGAAGTTGACCATTTTTCATGCGGTGGACTTATCAGGAGAAGTTGACCATTTTTCATGCGGTGGACTTATCAGGAGAAGTTGACCATTTTTCATGCGGTGGACTTATCAGGAGAAGTTGACCATTTTTCATGCGGTGGACTTATCAGAAGTTGACCATTTTTCATGTGGTGGAATTATCAGAAGTTGACAATTTTTCACGCGGTGAACTTATCAGAAGTTGACAATTTTTCATGCAGTGGACTTATCAGAAGTTGACAATTTTTCATGCGGTGAACTTATCAGAAGTTGACCATTTTTCATGTGGTGGACTTATCAGGGGAAGTTGGCCATTTTTCATGCAGTGGACTTATCAGGGAAGTTGACAATTTTTCACACGGTGGACTTATCAGGAGAAGTTGACATTTTTTCATGCGGTGGACTTATCAGAAGTTGACAATTTTTCACGCAGTGGACTTATCAGAAGTTAACCATTTTTTCACACGGTGGAATTATCAGAAGTTGACCATTTTTCATGCAGTAGACTTATCAGAAGTTGATCATTTTTCACGCGGTGGACTTATCAGGGGAAGTTGGCCATTTTTCATGCAGTGGACTTATCAGGGGAAGTTGACCATTTTTCATGCGGTGGACTTATCAGGAGAAGTTAATTTTTCATGCGGTGGACTTATCAGGAGAAGTTGACCATTTTTCACGTGGTGGACTTATCAGGGGAAGTTGACCATTTTTCACGCGGTGGACTTATCAGAAGAAGTTGACCATTTTTCATGCAGTGGACTTATCAGGTGAATGCTGTTATTGTTATTTTTAAGTGATTCCATCTTAAACAAACAATAAATAAGACACACACAGAGAGGAAAATGTTTAAAAGCTATTGTTTTATTCCAATAGGCCTGTACTCTCAGTTGTTTTGCAACTTATAATAAAAAATACTATAGTATAAAAAAAACAACACATACACACATACATGATTGTGGAAATTGCTTTTAAATAAAAAAAACACTGATTCCAATTTGTTGGCATTGTCACTCACTATTACAATCAAAAGGATACAAAGAGAGAAGAAAATGACAAGAAAATTATCATTCAAATCCAACAAATATAAAATGAGAAGGCAATGTAGGCCTATTAATATCATTGTTTAAAATCAACATACACAAAAACAATATGAAAATGTTTAAAGTCAACATACACAAACACAATACCAAAACATTGTTTAAAGGAAACATACACAAAAATAATGTCAAAACTCAAAATTGTTTAAACTAAGTCAACATACACAAAAACAATATGAAAACACTGTTTAATTAAAGTCATCATATAATGATATACAAAAACAATATGAAAACACTGGTTAAAGTCAGCATATACAAAACCAATATGAAAACACTGTTTAATTAAAGTCAGCATATACAAAAACAATATGAAAACACTGGTTAAAGTCAGCATATACAAAAACAATATGAAAACACTGTTTAAAGTCAACATACACAAAAACAATATGAAAACATGTTTAAAGTCAACATACACAAAAACAATATGAAAACATGTTTAAAGGCAACATACACAAAACTATGAAAAGATTGGCTAAAGTCAACACACACAATAAGAATATACCCTAAACATATCGCTGAATGACAACACCCCTATCACACTGTCACTAACTGTTCATAATCAAAAGCCTTATTAAACATATCGCTGAATGACAACACCCCTATCACACTGTCACTAACTGTTCATAATCAAAACCTTATGTCCTGATGAGGCTCCACATCACCACAAATGGCTCGACACACCCATGCACTGCACGTTCAAACTGACACCTTCACCATCCTGTCCCTACAGTCAAAGAGGACCTGACAGCTGAACGATTACTGCAGTGATGATGTCTCTATCAGCTGACAACAACTCTGCTGACCAACAAGCTTCATGGCAGTTATCAATAACAGAAATGTAAAAGTTCTCATTCATTGCTAGATGTGACCTCACCCTGTTCCCAAGGAACAGAAAAAGAATCATCATCATGTGACCTGCCGCATGGCGTTGGTGATCATGGCCCTCCATACAAATCTATGCCTTGTCGCTACAAGTCTGGTTGGATTCAAACCCACAATCTTCTAGTCGCTTGTCATTGTGCAAACTATATATTATAGCAACTGGTTTATAAACACTTCTTGGTTACACACACAGACACAGACATACACACACACACCTGTGCCTTGCTGATTTCAAACAATCTCATCAGTCAAGGAATGAATCCAAAGGTGAAAACAACATCAACAAGACAATAAGAAATCAAGACGAATCAAACTGTTGAGTAAAACACAATACAAATTACAAACATACTACAACATCAATACTGACAATCTAAAAGCAGCGAGAACTGCATTCCATCCATCATTACCTACATTGTCCTGATTTTGCAACTGAACTGGGAAAACAATCCACAATAGCCTATGTTACAACTACATCACAGCAAAAAACCACAAACAATCACACACACACAAACAAAAACAAAAAACACACAAACAAAACAAAAAACCAGAAACAAACAAACACACACAAACAAAAACAAAAAACACAAACAAAACAAAAAACAGAAACAAACAAAACAAAACAAAAAACACACAACACAAAACAAAAAACACACAAACAAAAACAAAAAACACACAAACAAAAAACACACAAACAAAAAACAAAAAACACACAAACAAAAAACAAAAAACACACAAACAAAAACAAAAAACACACAAACAAAAACAAAAAAACACACAAACAAAAACAAAAAACACACAAACAAAAACAAAAAACACACAAACAAAAAACAAAAAAACAACAAACAAAAACAAAAAACACACAAACAAAAACAAAAAACACACAAACAAAAAACACACAAAACAAAAAACAAAAAACACACAACTAAAACAAAAAACACACAAACAAAAACAAAAAACACACAAACAAAAAACAAAAACACACAAACAAAAAACAAAAACACACAAACACAACAAAAAACACAAACAAAAACAAAAACACACAAACACAAACAAAAAACACACAAACAAAAACAAAAACACACAACAAAAAACAAAAAACACACAAACCAAAAAAAAAACACACAAACACAAACAAAAAACACACAAACACAAACAAAAAACACACAAACACAAACAAAAAACACACAAACAAAAACAAAAAACACACAAACAAAAACAAAAAACACACAAACAAAAACAAAAAACACACAAAGAAAACAAAAAAGAAAAACAAAAAGAAAGAAAGGAAACAACAGAAGTTTTAAAACTGACCATAGAAAAATCACATACTTGTATTTGTAAGTTTATGTTGACAACTGAATTAGGAAAAACTCTACACCAGTCACAATACTGATATTAACCCTCTGACTCCCGCATCCTATCCACCAATTGCAAAAACTTAACTCTTTGATTCCTTCACCCCATCTACCAACTTCCTGCAGGAAGCTGGTGGACAGGGTGAGGGAATCAAAGGGTTAAGTTTTTGCTTTGCTAGCATGGTTGGCAATGCAGAATGCTGGAGGACAGGGTGCGGGAGTCAAAGGGTTAATAATAACAGTAACAATAATATTGATAATAATGATAACAACACCACCACCAGCAAGTTTAAATTATAGTGAAGCAGGAGAAAACATCAAATCCACAGCTGACTTTATGTCAACTCAATTAACAAACAAAACTGTTATTGTTATTTGTTTAAAGCCCAGCTGACTGCACAGAGCCATATCAGAGCAATAACCATCTCAACACACACACAATACTTCAACAGGAAAAAAGGAACAGAAAATTAAGTACACGTATCAATGCATTCATGCACCTAATCCAAGGAGATGCCCGTGGCGCTGACCATTCCGTCCAATTTATCAAACTTAAAAAACAAACATAACTGAACACAAATTAAACATAACTAAAGATACTAAAGCATATAAAAACGGGCCTAAATTACCTAAAATTGCCTCCGCATATCTCATTTCCCTGAGAACCAAAAAGGTATTTATTACATGTACGGCCTACCCTATTAATTATTAATCCTAAAAGTATGTAAGACTTTATCGAACAGGTGAATGGACCAGCAAGGCAGAAAATACAGAAAGCAAAGAAACAAGGCAGAAACACAGAGAATGACAGAAATGAGGAAATCTCTAGCACAGAATTTAGAGTCTGAGTGGATACTATGTATACTGAAATAGCCCCCGGTATCCCCACTGGGAGAAAACAAAACAAATAAAGCGACTCTACAAAGCACTTTTCTAGACATCACAAAGACTATGAAACTAAATTAATAAACAAAACAAATCCAAACGCACTGACACAGCAGACTTCACAGTATTCTTGGTTGACATTTAACTTTGAACTGGATGGGTCCGGTCAGCACGCTGTTGTCTCCATACTTTGGGACATCACAGAGAAATACACATTTACCTCCAAGACGTGAGTATGCTGCTGTCTTCAGCTTGGACATTTGTTCCTCCTCAGTTTCTGTGTCAGACTTGGGGAAAGAGATTGATCTCTCCAGAAATTCCAGACGACGCCAGTCTCTCAAGGAGATTAGGGTGTTGATGGAAGAGTTGCTGATACGTCCATGAAACCACAAACTGTCCAGCTCTGGACACTGCTTGACTGTATCAATCAGGATGCTATCAAAGTCGGTCTTGCTCTCGTCAAGCCAAGCAAGGTCTCTGAGAGTTTTAGAGTAGGCTGGTAGC
Organism: Monoplex corrugatus; assembly: GCA_030674185.1. Taxonomy (NCBI): domain Eukaryota; kingdom Metazoa; phylum Mollusca; class Gastropoda; order Littorinimorpha; family Ranellidae; genus Monoplex; species Monoplex corrugatus. The sequence goes on from CM060315.1 coordinate 92,572,934, forward strand.
AGATTCAGCAGCTCTTTTCTAGCACTGTTATTCCTTCTTGTGTCTGTAAACTTTCTTAGTTCGACATAATCAACTGGGACATGGATGGCAATGCTGTCGAGTTGCTTCACAGTTCACGCAATACCAAACAAAAGATACACTTTCAGGTCTGGGAAGGCACCCGAGCAGCTGAGGCCACTTTGTAATGTCCCTTGGAAGTCACTGAAACAGCCTACAATACCCAACTTTGACAGTTGAGTGGTCATGGATGTGGACAGGTCTCTACAAGTAGATCTGACAGATACAAAGGATCTATGTTCAGATGTTGTAAATTCTGGAATCTTCCAATGCATTCTACCACTTGTGGAATGGCATGACTCCTAATCAGAGTCTTCTGATTTATTCTCACTTCTCCCAGCAATAGCGTTTTCAGACTGTCAGTAAAGGGGGCAACCTTCAATGCTTCCAAGATCACTGAACCTCCATCACTATACGACCAACACAACTATAATGTTCAATTCCTCCAATCCATGAATTTGCTCTGAGGTCAGACAGTTCCTGATTAACTGACTCACATCGTTCGCCATTGACTTTCCAGAGCACACACTGACAGTTCCTATACAATCAATGGACATTTAACTTTGAACTGGGTGGGTCCGGTCAGCACGCTGTTGTCTCCATACTTTGGGAAATCACGGGGAAATACACATTTACCCCAAGGGCGTGAGAAAGCTGCGTCTTCAGCTTGGACATTTGTTCCTCCCCAGTTTTTTCCCCCCTTTTCAGACTTGGGGAAAGAGATTGATCTTCCAGAAATTCCCCGGGCGACGCCAGTCTCCCCAAGGAGATTTGGGTGGTTTATGGAAGAGTTGGGTGAT
>CM060315.1:92573890-92603890 GCA_030674185.1 Monoplex corrugatus
AAAGCTGAGGACCGTGAGGAGTGGAGGAAGTTGGTTGCAAAATCTTCAGTGGTGCCCCAACGGTCAACCAGACTACGGGACTGATAATGATGATGATGATTATTTACAGGATGACATTGGAGACAAAAATTACGTGTGACGCAGGGTAGGGGAAAACTGTCAGTACTCCTGTTCATATTAGTTAATCAGACACGTCCAACTGCAGGATGGGATGGAGTAGGGGTATTCAGTCATTTCAGGAATGGTGGGAGGGCGTGTCTGTGTGTCCAATGTTTATCTCGAAATTATCCGACTTAATAGTCATCTAATAGGAAAGACTCGCTTAAGACCATATACAGCAAACGTCGTCTGTCATTGGTCACACGCTAATCACATAAGATTTTAGCGAAGGCGAGCACATCAATACAACATGTGACACAATGGTCAAAACCATACTCAATGGTCAGCAGTCTTTACTGACACATGTGTCCAGTACTGACCGTGCCAAACTCTACCCTTTGTGGTCAGCAGTCTTTACTGACACATGTGTCCAGTACTGACCGTGCCGAACTCTACCCTTTGTGGTCAGCAGTCTTTACTGACACATGTATCCAGTACTGACCATGCCAAACTCTACCCTTTGCGGTCAGCAGTCTTTACTGACACATGTGTCCAGTACTGACTGTGCTGTGCCAAACTCTACCCTTTGTGGTCAGCAGTCTTTACTGACACATGTGTCCAGTACTGACTGTGCTGTGCCAAACTCTACCCTTTGTGGTCAGCAGTCTTTACTGACACATGTGTCCAGTACTGACTGTGCTGTGCCAAACTCTACCCTTTGTGGTCAGCTGTCTTTACTGACATATGTATCCAGTACTGACTGTGCCAAACTCTACCCTTTGTGGTCAGCAGTCTTTACTGACACATGTATCCAATACTGACCATGTTGTGCCAAACTCTACCCTTTGTGGTCAGCAGTCTTTACTGACACATGTATCCAGTACTGACTGTGCCAAACTCTACCCTTTGTGGTCAGCAGTCTTTACTGACACATGTATCCAGTACTGACTGTGCCAAACACTACCCTTTGTGGTCAGCAGTCTTTACTGACACATGTATCCAGTACTGACTGTGCCAAACTCTACCCTTTGTGGTCAGCAGTCTTTACTGACACATGTATCCAGTACTGACCATGTGCCAAACTCTACCCTTTGTGGTCAGCAGTCTTTACTGACACATGTATCCAGTACTGACTGTGTTGTGCCAAACTCTACCTTTGTGGTCAGCAGTCTTTACTGACACATGTATCCAGTACTGACTGTGTTGTGCCAAACTCTATCCTTTGTGGTCAGCAGTCTTTACTGACACATGTATCCAGTACTGACTGTGTTGTGCCAAACTCTACCCTTTGTGGTCAGCAGTCTTACTGACAATGTATCCAGTACTGACGTGCCAAACTCTACCCTTTGTGGTCAGCAGTCTTTACTGACACATGTATCCAGTACTGACTGTGCCAAACTCTACCCTTTGTGGTCAGCAGTCTTTACTGACACATGTATCCAGTACTGACTGTGTTGTGCCAAACTCTACCCTTTGTGGTCAGCAGTCTTTACTGACACATGTATCCAGTACTGACTGTGCGTGCAAACTCTACCCTTTGTGGTCAGCAGTCTTTACTGACACATGTATCCAGTACTGACTGTGTGTGCCAAACTCTACCCTTTGTGGTCAGCAGTCTTACTGACATATGTATCCAGTACTGACTGTGCCAAACTCTACCCTTTGTGGTCAGCAGTCTTTACTGACAATGTATCCAGTACTGACTGTGTGCCAAACTCTACCCTTTGTGGTCAGCAGTCTTTACTGACACATGTATCCAGTACTGACTGTGTTGTGCCAAACTCTACCCTTTGTGGTCAGCAGTCTTTACTGACATATGTATCCAGTACTGACTGTGCCAAACTCTACCCTTTTGTGGTCAGCAGTCTTTACTGACACATGTATCCAGTACTGACTGTGCCAAACTCTACCCTTTGTGGTCAGCAGTCTTTACTGACAATGTATCCAGTACTGACTGTGCCAAACTCTACCCTTTGTGGTCAGCAGTCTTTACTGACATATGTATCCAGTACTGACCTGTGCCAAACTCTACCCTTTGTGGTCAGCAGTCTTTACTGACAATGTATCCAGTACTGACTGTGTTGTGCCAAACTCTACCCTTTGTGGTCAGCAGTCTTTACTGACATATGTATCCAGTACTGACTGTGTGTGCCAAACTCTACCCTTTGTGGTCAGCAGTCTTTACTGACACATGTATCCAGTACTGACTGTGCTTGCAAACTCTACCCTTTGTGGTCAGCAGTCTTTACTGACACATGTTCCAGTACTGACTGTGCCAAACTCTACCCTTTGTGGTCAGCAGTCTTTACTGACATATGTATCCAGTACTGACTGTGCCAAACTCTACCCTTTGTGGTCAGCAGTCTTTACTGACATATGTATCCATACTGACTGTGCCAAACTCTACCCTTTGTGGTCAGCAGTCTTTACTGACACATGTATCCAGTACTGACTGTGCTGTGCCAAACTCTACCCTTTGTGGTCAGCAGTCTTTACTGACACATGTTCCAGTACTGACTGTGCCAAACTCTACCCTTTGTGGTCAGCAGTCTTTACTGACAATGTATCCAGTACTGACTGTGCCAAACTCTACCCTTTGTGGTCAGCAGTCTTTACTGACAATGTATCCAGTACTGACTGTGCCAAACTCTACCCTTTGTGGTCAGCAGTCTTTACTGACATATGTATCCAGTACTGACTGTGTGCCAAACTCTACCCTTTGTGGTCAGCAGTCTTTACTGACACATGTATCCAGTACTGACTGTGCCAAACTCTACCCTTTGTGGTCAGCAGTCTTTACTGACATATGTATCCAGTACTGACTGTGCCAAACTCTACCCTTTGTGGTCAGCAGTCTTTACTGACATATGTATCCAGTACTGACTGTGCCAAACTCTACCCTTTGTGGTCAGCAGTCTTTACTGACAATGTATCCAGTACTGACTGTGCCAAACTCTACCCTTTGTGGTCAGCAGTCTTTACTGACATATGTATCCAGTACTGACTGTGCCAAACTCTACCCTTTGTGGTCAGCAGTCTTTATGACAATGTATCCAGTACTGACTGTGGCCAAACTCTACCTTTGTGGTCAGCAGTCTTTACTGACAATGTATCCAGTACGACTGTGCCAAACTCTACCCTTTGTGGTCAGCAGTCTTTACTGACATATGTATCCAGTACTGACTGTGCTGTGCCAAACTCTACCCTTTGTGGTCAGCAGTCTTTACTGACACATGTACCAGTACTGACTGTGCCAAACTCTACCCTTTGTGGTCAGCAGTCTTTACTGACATATGTATCCAGTACTGACTGTGCCAAACTCTACCCTTTGTGGTCAGCAGTCTTTACTGACATATGTATCCAGTACTGACTGTGCCAAACTCTACCCTTTGTGGTCAGCAGTCTTTACTGACATATGTATCCAGTACTGACTGTGCGTGCCAAACTCTACCCTTTGTGGTCAGCAGTCTTTACTGACACATGTGTCCAGTACTGACTGTGCCAAACTCTACCCTTTTGGTCAGCAGTCTTTACTGACATATGTATCCAGTACTGACTGTGCCAAACTCTACCCTTTGTGGTCAGCAGTCTTTACTGACATATGTATCCAGTACATGACTTGTGTGCCAAAACTACTACCCTTTGTGGTCAGCAGTCTTTACTGACATATGTATCCAGTACTGACTGTGCCAAACTCTACCCTTTGTGGTCAGCAGTCTTTACTGACATATGTATCCAGTACTGACTGTGCCAAACTCTACCCTTTGTGGTCAGCAGTCTTTACTGACATATGTATCCAGTACTGACTGTGCCAAACTCTACCCTTTGTGGTCAGCAGTCTTTACTGACATATGTATCCAGTACTGACTGTGCCAAACTCTACCCTTTGTGGTCAGCAGTCTTTACTGACATATGTATCCAGTACTGACTGTGCCAAACTCTACCCTTTGTGGTCAGCAGTCTTTACTGACATATGTATCCAGTACTGACTGTGCTGTGCCAAACTCTACCCTTTGTGGTCAGCAGTCTTTACTGACACATGTGTCCAGTACTGACTGTGCCAAACTCTACCCTTTGTGGTCAGCAGTCTTTACTGACATATGTATCCAGTACTGACTGTGCCAAACTCTACCCTTTGTGGTCAGCAGTCTTTACTGACATATGTATCCAGTACTGACTGTGCCAAACTCTACCCTTTGTGGTCAGCAGTCTTTACTGACATATGTATCCAGTACTGACTGTGCTGTGCCAAACTCTACCCTTTGTGGTCAGCAGTCTTTACTGACACATGTGTCCAGTACTGACTGTGCCAAACTCTACCCTTTGTGGTCAGCAGTCTTTACTGACATATGTATCCAGTACTGACTGTGCCAAACTCTACCCTTTGTGGTCAGCAGTCTTTACTGACATATGTATCCAGTACTGACTGTGCCAAACTCTACCCTTTGTGGTCAGCAGTCTTTACTGACATATGTATCCAGTACTGACTGTGCTGTGCCAAACTCTACCCTTTGTGGTCAGCAGTCTTTACTGACACATGTGTCCAGTACTGACTGTGCCAAACTCGACCCTTTTTGGTCAGCAGTCTTTACTGACATATGTATCCAGTACTGACTGTGCCAAACTCTACCCTTTGTGGTCAGCAGTCTTTACTGACATATGTATCCAGTACTGACTGTGCCAAACTCTACCCTTTGTGGTCAGCAGTCTTTACTGACATATGTATCCAGTACTGACTGTGCCAAACTCTACCCTTTGTGGTCAGCAGTCTTTACTGACATATGTATCCAGTACTGACTGTGCCAAACTCTACCCTTTGTGGTCAGCAGTCTTTACTGACATATGTATCCAGTACTGACTGTGCCAAACTCTACCCTTTGTGGTCAGCAGTCTTTACTGACATATGTATCCAGTACTGACTGTGCTGTGCCAAACTCTACCCTTTGTGGTCAGCAGTCTTTACTGACACATGTGTCCAGTACTGACTGTGCCAAACTCTACCCTTTGTGGTCAGCAGTCTTTACTGACATATGTATCCACTACTGACTGTGCCAAACTCTACCCTTTGTGGTCAGCAGTCTTTACTGACATATGTATCCAGTACTGACTGTGCCAAACTCTACCCTTTGTGGTCAGCAGTCTTTACTGACATATGTATCCAGTACTGACTGTGCCAAACTCTACCCTTTGTGGTCAGCAGTCTTTACTGACATATGTATCCAGTACTGACTGTGCCAAACTCTACCCTTTGTGGTCAGCAGTCTTTACTGACATATGTATCCAGTACTGACTGTGCCAAACTCTACCCTTTGTGGTCAGCAGTCTTTACTGACATATGTATCCAGTACTGACTGTGCCAAACTCTACCCTTTGTGGTCAGCAGTCTTTACTGACATATGTATCCAGTACTGACTGTGCCAAACTCTACCCTTTGTGGTCAGCAGTCTTTACTGACATATGTATCCAGTACTGACTGTGCCAAACTCTACCCTTTGTGGTCAGCAGTCTTTACTGACATATGTATCCAGTACTGACTGTGCCAAACTCTACCCTTTGTGGTCAGCAGTCTTTACTGACATATGTATCCAGTACTGACTGTGCCAAACTCTACCCTTTGTGGTCAGCAGTCTTTACTGACATATGTATCCAGTACTGACTGTGCCAAACTCTACCCTTTGTGGTCAGCAGTCTTTACTGACATATGTATCCAGTACTGACTGTGCCAAACTCTACCCTTTGTGGTCAGCAGTCTTTACTGACATATGTATCCAGTACTGACTGTGCCAAACTCTACCCTTTGTGGTCAGCAGTCTTTACTGACACAGACTGTATCTGTAAATGGCTTGCCCTCACCTCCCTCAGCCCTCAGATATGGCGTTCCTCAAGGATCCGTCCTGGGTCCAGTTCTCTTTGTTTTGTACACGCAGCCTCTCGCAAATATTATTCTCCGCCATTCTGTATCACATCATAGCTTCTCAGATGACAATCAAATTTACAATTCTGGTCCCATCTCTAATGTAAACAACATCGTACAAACCACTAAAGCCTGCATTTCCGACGTGAAAGACTGGATGACTTGCAACAAATTACAACTAAACCAAGACAAAACTGAAATGATTTTCATTACTCCTAAAAAACTTCTCAACTGTGACTTAATTCCATCTTCCATATCACTGAATGGGACAGACATCACCCTCTCCCAAAAAGTTAAGAATCTAGGTGTCACCATCGACAACACTCTTAACTTTCAGCAGCATGTCTCAAACATCTGTCGTGTCTGTTACCTTGAACTTCGTAGAATAGGTTCCATCCGTCATCTCCTTACTCTCGAAGCTACTAAAATATTAGTTTGTGCTTTCGTTCTTTCTCGTCTTGACTATTGTAATTCCCTTCTGTCTGGTTCCCCAAAACAGCTCCTTGACAAACTTCAGAAAGTACAGAACCATGCCGCTCGGCTAGTATTTCGGTCTTCCAAATTTCAGCATGTCTCTCCTCTTCTCCAAGACTTGCATTGGTTACCTGTGTTGAAAAGGATCCAACATAAAATTGCTGTTCAGTGCTTCAGATACTTCGACAATTCTATTCCCTCTTACCTGTCTGAATATCTTCAACTATACGTTCCATCTCGTCATCTTCGTACCTCAGCCGATACCCGCTTATTTCGAATCCCAACTTTTCGAACAAAATCATATGGTGAGCGATCCTTTTCTTTTCAAGCCCCTTCCTCATGGAATTCACTTCCCTACCCGCTGAGGCACAAAACAAGTCTTCGGTCATTTAAATCTGGCTTGAAAACGCATCTCTTTCCTCTCTGAAATTTATTAACCTAAAAGAGCTATGCTGTCTGCGCGCTAGCGTGCTTCTGTGTATGTTATTGCTGTGCGCCTATAGATATGTCTCGGGGTGGGAGGAGGATATGTGTGTGTGTGCCAGAGAGTAGGTACTAATATTTGATATTATTAACGGTGTGTATGTGCTTGTGGGATGGAGTGACAGAGGTCCGCCATGTATGATGAAAATTATATTAGGCCTATGTTTCTATGTTCGATGTAATGTGTTTTGTACAGTTTGTAAGCGCTTAGGGCTTTCCAGAAAGATTAGGCGCTCTAAATGCCCTTAATAATAATAATAATGTGTCCAGTACTGACTGTGCCAAACTCTACCCTTTGTGGTCAGCAGTCTTTACTGACATATGTATCCAGTACTGACTGTGCCAAACTCTACCCTTTGTGGTCTGAAGCCCGCCATGTGCGTATAACTTTGCTTTGATAATTACCCGCCCTGTGCCTATAACTCTGCCTTGACAACAGCTCGCCATGTGCGTATAACTTTGTCTTGATAATTATCCGCCATGTGCGTATAACTTTGCCTTGATAATTACCCACCATGTGCATATAACTCTGCCTTGATAATTACCCGCCATGTGCATATAATTCTGCCCTGATAATTACCCACCATGTGCGTATAATTCTGCCTTGATAATTACCGGCCATGTAGTACAACTCTGCCTTGATAATTACCGGCCATGTACGTATAACTCTGCCTTGACAATTACTCGCCATGTATGGTTAACTCTGCCTTGATAATTACGCACTGTGTACGTACAACTCTGCCTTGATAATTACCTACTGTGTACGTATAACTCTGGCCTTGATAATTACGCACTGTGTACGTATAACTCTGCCTTGATAATTTCCCCCTATGTGTGTATAACTCTGCCTTGATAATTACCGGCCATGTACGTATAACTCTGCCTTGATAATTGCCCGCCATGTACGTATAACTCTGCCTTGATAATTGCCCGCCATGTACGTATAACTCTGCCTTGATAATTGCCCGCCATGTACGTATAACTCTGCCTTGATAATTGCCCGCCATGTACGCATAACTCTGCCTTGATAATTGCCCGCCATGTACGTATAACTCCGCCTTGATAATTGCCCGCCGTGTACGTATAACTCCGCCTTGATAATTGCCCGCCGTGTACGTATAACTCCGCCTTGATAATTGCCTGCCATGTACGTATAACTCCGCCTTGATAATTGCCCGTCATGTACGTATAACTCTGCCTTGATAATTGCCCGCCATGTACGCATAACTCCGCCTTGATAATTGCCCGTCATGTACGTATAACTCTGCCTTGATAATTGCCCGCCGTGTACGTATAACTCTGCCTTGATAATTGCCCGCCATGTACGTATAACTCTGCCTTGATAATTGCCCGCCATGTATGTATAACTCCGCCTTGATAATTGCCCGCCATGTACGTATAACTCTGCCTTAATAATTGCTCGCCATGTACGTATAACTCCGCCTTGATAATTGCCCGCCATGTACGCATAACTCTGCCTTGACAATTACCCGCCATGTATGGTTAACTCTGCCTTGATAATTACCCACTGTGTACGTACAACTCTGCCTTGATAATTACCTACTGTGTACGTATAACTCTTGCCTTGATAATTACGCACTGTGTACGTATAACTCTGCCTTGATAATTACCGGCCATGTACGTATAACTCTGCCTTAATAATTGCCCGCCATGTACGTATAACTCTGCCTTGATAATTGCTCGCCATGTACGTATAACTCTGCCTTGATAATTGCCCGTCATGTACGTGTATGTAGGTTGACAACTGCACAGACTGTGATCCATACAAATACCTACTGAGTCAGTGTTCAGCAGAAGGCAACACTTGTACACAATGGAAACAGACGGAGAGGACGCGAGAAGGTATGCTGCAACTCATTGCTGTATATACCAGCAAGTACTGCAGGTCAGATTCCAGATATAGACGCTGATTAGCTTGTGTGATGGCAAGAAAGACAGATCAGAAAGAAGATGAAGAAACACACACCATGAAGGCAGAAGACAAAAAAAAAATAAAAAAGTTAAAATGACGTTCCACAAGGACCATTTGTCGAAATTAATGGGCCTGTGTCAAGATTAAAAAGCATACTATCACGATTAATGGGCCACATCTCACGATCAATTAACTCATTATAAAATGATGGGCCTGTATCATGGTTAGTGGGCTAACATCAAGGCTAATGGACTGATACTGAGATTAAAGAGCGAAATTATCCAGATTAATGGCCCCAAATTGAGATAAATGCGCCCTATATCAACCTTACAGGGCCACATATCAAGATTAATGGCCCCAAATTGAGATAAATGCGCCCTATATCAACATTAAAGAGCGATGCTATCAAGTTTCCCGGCCCCAAATTGAGATAAATGCGCCCTATATCAACATTAAAAAGCGATGCTATCAAGATTAATGGCCCTAAATCGAGATAAATGCGCCCTATATCAACATTAAAGAGCGGTGCTATCAAGATTAATGGCCCCAAATTGAGATAAATGCGCCCTATATCAACCTTACAGGGCCACATATCATCCTTACAGGGCCACAGATCAACCTTACAGAGCCACAGATCAACCTTACAGGGCCACATATCAACCTTACAGAGCCACAGATCAACCTTACAGGGCCACATATCAACCTTACAGGGCCACAGATCAACCTTACAGAGCCACAGATCAACCTTACAGGGCCACATATCAACCTTACAGGGCCACATATCAACCTTACAGGGCCACAGATCAACCTTACAGGGCCACAGATCAACCTTACAGGGCCACATATCAACCTTACAGGGCCACATATCAACCTTACAGGGCCACATATCAACCTTACAGGGCCACATATCAACCTTACAGGGCCACATATCAACCTTACAGGGCCACAGATCAACCTTACAGAGCCACAGATCAACCTTACAGGGCCACATATCAACCTTACAGGACCACATATCAACCTTACAGGGCCACAGATCAACCTTACAGGCTTCATATCTGGATTAAAGATCCCATTATCACGGTTAATCAGCTCATATCTAGGACAATGAGCCCCACACCTAGAATGATGAGCCCCATACTAGAATGATGAACCCCATACTAGAATAATGAGCCCCATACGTAGATTAATGAGCCCTGTATCTAGAATAATGAGTCCTACACCTAGATTAATGAGCCCCATGTCAAGATTATTGTACGTCATATCAAGATGAATGGGCCCATTTCAAGATTATTGTATGGCATATCAAGATGAATGGGCCCATTTCAAGATTATTGTACGTCATATCAAGATGAATGGGCCCATTTCAAGATCATTGTACGTCATATCAAGATGAATGGGCCCATTTTAAGATCATTGTACGGCATATCAAGATGAATGGGCTCATTTCAAGATTATTGTACGTCATATCAAGATGAATGGGCCCATTTCAAGATCATTGTACGTCATATCATGATAAATGGGCCCATTTCAAAATTATTGTACGTCATATCAAGATGAATGGGCCCATTTCAAGATTATTGTATGGCATATCAAGATGAATGGGCCCATTTCAAGATTATTGTATGGCATATCAAGATGAATGGGCCCATTTCAAGATTATTGTACGTCATACCAAGATGAATGGGCCCATTTCAAGATTATTGTACGTCATATCATGATAAATGGGCCCATTTCAAGATTATTGTACGTCATATCATGATGAATGGGCCCATTTCAAGATTATTGTACGTCATATCAAGATAAATGGGCCCATTTCAAGATTATTGTATGGCATATCATGATGAATGGGCCCATTTCAAGATTATTGTACGGACTACTGACAGAAGTGTTATATTTAGAGTTATTTGGAGTACTGACAAAAACGTGTCATGTTTAGAGTTCTGTGGACTGCTGATAAACGTGTCATGTTTAGAGTTATTTGGACAGAATGTCATGTTTAGAGTTCTGTGGACTACTGATAAACGTGTCATGTTTAGAGTTATTTGGACAGAATGTCATGTTTAGAGTTCTGTGGACTACTGATAAACGTGTCATGTTTAGAGTTATTTGGACAGAATGTCATGTTTAGAGTTCTGTGGACTACTGATAAACGTGTCATGTTTAGAGTTATTTGGACAGAATGTCATGTTTAGAGTTCTGTGCAGTCTTGACATACAACAAGCATCAGAAGTGGGAAGGGCGCACACCAAACTGTACGGTCCTCTCCCACTACAAATGCTGCTGGTAGTGTTCCGGTTTGTTGTTTTGAACTGTGTGAGGATGAGCGAGAAAACAGAAAAATAGAGTCTAACTGAAAGTTAATCGTCCGCTTTAAACTCAACAACATTCTACTAAAACATATTGTCTTTTCTGTCTCTCCATGTGAATGAGTTCATTTCATTTTATATCTAAGCATTTTTCATATTTGTTGAGAAATACTTCCATATAAGTTTTTCTTCAGTTGAATGTTATATTAAATAATCCCTCTTGTAGAATAGATGTTGATCATGCCGCTGCTTTAGTTCCTGTGTTGCAATTCAATTGAAAACAATGTATCGTGTTTTGCTGTGTTATATCTTATATCACTTTGGGTTTATTGAGTTATTTGGTAATGTCGTGTTTTGCTGTGTTATATCTGATATCACTTTGGGTTTATTGAGTTATTTGGTAATGTTGTGTTTTGCTGTGTTATATCTGATATCACTTTGGGTTTATTGAGTTATTTGGTAATGTCGTGTTTTGCTGTGTTATATCTGATATCACTTTGGGTTTATTGAGTTATTTGGTAATGTCGTGTTTTGCTGTGTTATATCTGATATCACTTTGGGTTTATTGAGTTATTTGGTAATGTCGTGTGGTGTTGTATGTACACTGGGTAACGTTAGGAAATAATTCAACTGGTATATTTTGTATTTCAGTCCGTTAGGAAACAATTCAACTGGTATATTTTGTATTTCAGTCCGTTAGGAAACAATTCAACTGGTATATTTTTTTTTTATTTCAGTCCGTTAGGAAACAATTCAACTGGTATATTTTTATTTCAGTCCGTGTCTTCCAGCAACACAACACTAACCACCATGTTGTGTTCATCAGATTTCTGTCTCTATTGTAATAAAACACTTATCATTATATTGTTTACCTGATCGGCTTCTATTCTGATACAGAGATTTACTTTTCTACACGCTTTTGAATGTGACTTCTATGATGGCCTTCACTGGTCAATATCACTGTTACAGTCGGCACTAAATGTGGTACTGGTCTGTTTTATTGCGTTCCTGAATCTGTGAGGGATCAAGACACAATCTGTTTGATTTCTGGCTCTGTCTCCTGGCTGTTTCCATGTCCACAGTGGTCTCCTATGGTTTTCAGACCACTTTTTTTTTTTTTGCTTCACACCATGTGGCTAAGGACCAAAGGTGATAAAGATGGAATACTAAGCTATTTTAGCACTAGTGTACTGTGCTGTAGAGTTCATCTTTGTTTTAAATATTTAACATTAAATTCATTTTGTTGCAGAGTTATTTTAAGAAGGCAATTGATCGGAATCATCGTCAGCTGTTCTCTCATCTCAGAATGGCATCAAATGTAATCTCTGTCAGGTCTGACCACATGATCATCATCTAATTTCAAACTCCAACAACAGATTCCGTGAAAATGAAGACGTTAAAGAGTTCTACGAGCGACTAGAACACGTCATACTGAAGATTCCAAGGAAGACATTCTCATAGTTTTGTAGACTCGAATACCAAATCAACTCCACATGCCTAATGCATCTCACCTTCGCAGGAATAATAAGTTCAGATTTGGTCTACATCATTAATTGTTATCCAGCTTATGGACGCCTTCTTTTCTGACCAACACTGCAGTTGTCTGTATCTCTCGTGCCTAGCTGACCTCCGGATATACAATGAAAGGAAACTGACGTCACAGTCTCCATCTAAAAATGGACCTCCACAGCATTAGTATGATCGTTCCCATTTACTTCAATGATCAAGAGATTGGGGACAAAAAAGGACCAGATTTTGTGTCCCTTCATTCCGTGCTGTTGTCGTGACCTGTGTGGACACCTTCATTCCGTGCTGTTGTTGTCGTGACCTGTATGGACACCTTCATTCCCTGTTGTTGTCGTGACCTGTATGGACACCTTCATTCCCTGCTGTTGTCGTGACCTGTGTGGACACCTTCATTCCGTGCTGTTGTCGTGACCTGTATGGACACCTTCATTCCCTGCTGTTGTCGTGACTTGTGTGGACACCTTCATTCCCTGTTGTTGTCGTGACCTGTATGGACACCTTCATTCCCTGCTGTTGTCGTGACCTGTGTGGACACCTTCATTCCGTGCTGTTGTCGTGACCTGTATGGACACCTTCATTCCCTGCTGTTGTCGTGACTTGTGTGGACACCTTCATTCCCTGTTGTTGTCGTGACCTGTATGGACACCTTCATTCCCTGCTGTTGTCGTGACCTGTGTGGACACCTTCATTCCCTGCTGTTGTCGTGACCTGTGTGGACACCTTCATTCCGTGCTGTTGTCGTGACCTGTATGGACACCTTCATTCCCTGTTGTTGTCGTGACCTGTATGGACACCTTCATTCCCTGTTGTTGTCGTGACCTGTATGGACACCTTCATTCCCTGCTGTTGTTGTCGTGACCTGTATGGACACCTTCATTCCCTGCTGTTGTCGTGACCTGTGTGGACACCTTCATTCCGTGTTGTTGTCGTGACCTGTGTGGACACCTTCATTCCCTGCTGTTGTCGTGACCTGTGTGGACACCTTCATTCCCTGTTGTTGTCGTGACCTGTATGGACACCTTCATTCCGTGCTGTTGTCGTGACCTGTGTGGACACCTTCATTCCCTGCTGTTGTCGTGACCTGTATGGACACCTTCATTCCCTGTTGTTGTCGTGACCTGTATGGACACCTTCATTCCCTGTTGTTGTGACCTGTATGGACACCTTCATTCCCTGTTGTTGTGACCTGTATGGACACCTTCATTCCCTGCTGTTGTCGTGACCTGTATGGACAGAGTTGCTGGTCACGTTGACAACAACACGAGCAGCATGGGGACACGGACACCGACATGGGGTATAACATGGGGCTGCAGAAATAAAATGTTTGACTCATGGAAAAACAAATAGCCAAGACCTCAAACCTTTTGTATTCGCCAGGAATAATCGTCTTGCCTGTTCACCTGTCGGCGACATCATTCTCGATGGTAGCCGCTGATGCATGCCCCGTCAGCTGTCTCCGTCCCCTTCTGTCCGCAGTCCTTCTGTAGATTTCTTCTTTCGGCAACTTCGTCCACTTGGCTGAGTTCTCCACATAGGAAGTCGGCGGTCTTCTTTGTCGTCTCTTGTCCTCTGTTTTGCCTTCGGCCACAGTCTTCATTACATGGCAGCTGTGATGTCTTGCCAGTTCTTGATAATAACTGGGCTATCTGCTCGTGATACAATGGCTAAAACCAGCATCAAAACCAAGATCAATTCCAGAGGGTGAGAGACATTGTAATCATAACCTAGTCCTCTACAGCCTGTAAGTTGGAGGTAGAGACATTGTAATCATAACCTAGCCCTCTACAGCCTGTAAGTTGGAGGTAGAGACATTGTAATCATAACCTAGCCCTCTACAGCCTGTAAGTTGGAGGTAGAGACATTGTAATCATAACCTAGCCCTCTACAGCCTGTAAGTTGGAGGTAGAGACATTGTAATCATAACCTAGCCCTCTACAGCCTGTAAGTTGGAGGTAGAGACATTGTAATCATAACCTAGTCCTCTACAGCCTGTAAGATGGAGGTAGAGACATTGTAATCATAACCTAGTCCTCTACAGCCTGTAAGTTGGAGGTTTATTTGTGTGTGCGCATGATCTCCCTTTCGATTATATGGTAATCTGCATTTTTAAGGAGGTTTTCATGTCTGTTCGTTTTGAAATATAGAACAGAGATATGACAGCGTTCGCTCTGAAGGTGATTATCAGTTCTTTCTGACACAAATGTTGGTGATGTGGCAAACTGGTGACCGTGAAGATGATAATTAATTATTTCTGACACAAATGTTTGTGATGTGACAAACTGGTGACCGTGAAGATGATAATTAATTATTTCTGACACAAATGTTGGTGATGTGACAAACTGGTGACCGTGAAGATGATAATTAATTATTTCTGACACAAATGTTTGTGATGTGACAAACTGGTGGCTGTGAAAGTGATAATCATTAGTCTCTGACACAAGGGTCAGAGATGTGACGGACGTTGTCTACAAACCTGACAAAACCACCTCGCCTCCCCCCCCCCCCCCAGCCCCCCGTCCCTTCTTGATCCGCCGTTCACAGGCTTCTCACTAATTACATTTCAGTCATTTCGGACACTTGGTCACCATGCTGAAGGACATGTCATTCGTCTTGTAAACTGGACACCACACCTGACTCTATTCTTACTTGTAAACTGGACACCACACCAGACTCTCTTCTCACTTGTAAACTGGACACCACACCTGACTCTGTTCTCACTTGTAAACTGGACACCACACCTGACTCTGTTCTCACTTGTAAACTGGACAACACACCTGTCTCTATTCTCACTTGTAAACTGGACAACACACCTGTCTCTCTTCTCACTTGTAAACTGGACAACACATCTCTCTCTTCTCACTTGTAAACTGGACAACACACCTGTCTCTCTTCTCACTTGTAAACTGGACACCACACCTGTCTCTCTTCTCACTTGTAAACTGGACACCACACCTGACTCTATTCTTACTTGTAAACTGGACACCACACCTGTCTCTATTCTCACTTGTAAACTGGACACCACACCTGACTCTTCTCACTTGTAAACTGGACACCACACCTGTCTCTATTCTCACTTGTAAACTGGACACCACACTGACTCTCTTCTCACTTGTAAACTGGACACCACACTGACTCTCTTCTCACTTGTAAACTGGACACCACACCTGTCTCTTCTCACTTGTAAACTGGACACCACACTGACTCTCTTCTCACTTGTAAACTGGACAACACCTCTCTCTCTTCTCACTTGTAAACTGGACACCACACTGACTCTCTTCTCACTTGTAAACTGGACAACACACTGACTCTCTTCTCACTTGTAAACTGGACACCACACTGACTCTCTTCTCACTTGTAAACTGGACAACACACCTCTCTCTTCTCACTTGTAAACTGGACACCACACTGACTCTCTTCTCACTTGTAAACTGGACACCACACTGACTCTCTTCTCACTTGTAAACTGGACACCACACTGACTCTCTTCTCACTTGTAAACTGGACAACACACTGACTCTATTCTCACTTGTTAACTGGACACCACACTGACTCTCTTCTCACTTGTAAACTGGACACCACACTGACTCTATTCTCACAAACACTTATTGAGCTTTTTCCATCCATAACGCATATCATCAACATCTCTCTTCCCACTGGTTCTGTTCTGTCTTCACTCACAAACGCCATTGTTCTATTTCTGCTGAAAAATAACCATTTCCATTCAAACACTTTAAGAAAGTATCGGCTGGTCTTCAGTTTGCTATTTCTTTCTAAGCTCCTCAAGAAAGTGATTTTTCAAACAGCTGAATAGTCAGCAATGTTTATCGTACTGAAATTTCAGCCTACCTACCATTTTGACCACAGCACTGAAACCTTCCTGTGTGGTAATATTTCACTACAGTACTTATTATTTTGGATATTTCTGCTGCTGTTGACACCATTGCTCACCTTATCCTACTCTGTCGTGTTGAGCACGCATTTGAAATGCAAGCAAGTAGTGTTCAGTCAAGTCATGGTGAATGAGTTCAAGTCTTTGCCGGTAAAGGGCACACGTGGGGTCCCCAATGTTCTGTGCACTTGGGCCAGTCCTTTTTACACTCTGCACCTGACCCCTTGCCCACGTCATTAGTCAGTACAAACACCAAACATCATTTCTATGCAGAGGACTCCCAGCTTTACAACATGCACCTCCTGAACACCTTTCATCTCTTCTCCCTGAAGTTTATAACCGTTATGCTGACATCAAGAACTGGATGATACAGAATTATTTACAGTTAAATACAAATAGGCTAAAGCAATATGCACTGGCGTCATACACAGGGTTTTCTATGTAAAAGTTTATTCTATCCAGCTTGGTGATAACACAATTATATTTTCTGAATCAGTCAAGGACTGTGGTGTTGTTCTTGATCCTCAATTCTCTGTGTAGTTCATTACCCAAACGTGTAAGTCTTGTAACTGATTACTGCGACGTTTCCACTCTGTTTGCCATATCTTTCAACTTAAGCAGCATCTAAACACTAGACTTCTCTTGTCTCGTATCAATTATTGTCACTCTTTTTCCTGTCGTGCCTGCTTCTTATGTCACAAACCTCCAGAGTTTTCATAACTGTGTAGCCTGTCTTGCCCTCTATAAGAAATATATATATATATATATATATATATATATATATATATATATATATATATATATATATATATATATATATATATATATATATATATATATATATAAAGGCACGATCAGGTCACTTCTTTGCTCTTTAGTTTCTTCGCTGGTTACCTACGATTCAGAGAATTCCGTACAAAACCAACACGCTATGCAGCAAATGTATTAATGGTATTGCACCTACGTGTCCTTGTGACCACATCCCAATGTAACACCCTACCAAATCTCTTCCTTCTGCTTTCGACACTACACGTACATGTCTATAAATTGTTTGATACACACGTTCCAACGTCAGCCACCACTCACTGTCTGTCTGGTCCATCCGACTGCAATGACCTTCTCTGACCTTTTCCACGGTCACTTACTCCTACCTTCAAGCTGAACTCGAAGACATGTCTTTTAGTCTAGCCGTGATTTCTCTATACACGCACCTATCCCACCACCCCACGCCTCTACCTTGCTCTCCCTTCCCTGTGTGCATGTGCTTTGTACTCTCAAGTTTGTGTCCTTTGACTGAACGTTTTGGTGAATGACTGTCCTTTGAACGCTTTGGTGAATGACTTTGTCCTTTGAACGCTTTGGTGAATGACTGTCCTTTGAACGCTTTGGTGAATGACTTTGTCCTTTGAACGCTTTGGTGAATGACTTTGTCCTTTGAACGCTTTGGTGAATGACTTTGTCCTTTGAGTGAACGCTTTGGTGAATGACTTTGTCCTTTGAGTGAACGCTTTGGTGAATGACTCTGTCCTTTGAATGAACGCTTTGGTGAATGACTTTTGTCCTTTGAGTGAACGCTTTAGTGAATGACTTTGTCCTTTGAGTGAACGCTTTGGTGAATGACTTTGTCCTTTGAGTGAACGCTTTGGTGAATGACTTTGTCCTTTGAGTGAACGCTTTGGTGAATGACTCTGTCCTTTGAGTGAATGCTTTGGTGAATGACTTTGTCCTTTGAGTGAACGCTTTAGTGAATGACTCTGTCCTTTGAGTGAATGCTTTGGTGAATTTCTGTCCTTTGAGTGAACGCTTTAGTGAATGACTTTGTCCTTTGATTGAACGCTTTGGTGAATGACTTTGTCCTTTGAGTGAACGCTTTAGTGAATGACTCCGTCCTTGAATGAACGCTTTGGTGAATGACTGTCCTTTGAGTGAACGCTTTAGTGAATGACTCCGTCCTTTGAGTGAACGCTTTGGTGAATGACTTTGTCCTTTGAGTGAACGCTTTGGTGAATGACTGTCCTTTGAGGGAACGCTTTGGTGAATGACTTTGTCCTTTGAGTGAATGCTTTAGTGAATGACTTTGTCCTTTGATTGAATGCTTTAGTGAATGACTTTGTCCTTTGAGTGAATGCTTTAGTGAATGACTGTCCTTTGAGTGAACGCTTTAGTGAATGACTTTGTCCTTTGAGTGAATGTTTTAGTGAATGACTGTCCTTTGAGTGAACGCTTTGGTGAATGACTTTGTCCTTTGAGTGAACGCTTTGGTGAATGACTGTCCTTTGAGTGAACGCTTTGGTGAATGACTTTGTCCTTTGAGTGAATGCTTTAGTGAATGACTTTGTCCTTTGATTGAATGCTTTAGCGAATGACGAGAATATGCCGTTTGAACTGATTTAAATTGAGTATCAACATTTTGCACCTAGTGAATATGATTATTGTGATGATAAAGGTGCTTGTTACATGACTTTCTCATGGTCAGGCGATGATTAAAATGACCAAAAATAAATCATCGAACTTTCTCACTGTGTCACAAACTGTCATTTTAAAATCTTATTATACTGTATATCGTGAGTGTGGTGTGTGTGTGTGTGTGTGTGTGTGTGTGTGTGTGTGTGTGTGTTTGTGTGTGTGTGTGTGTGTGTGTGTGTTATGAGTGCACACGCACGTGAGAGAGAGAGAGAGAGCATGTGTGTATATGTGCGTTCGTGTGTGTATGTGTGTGTATATATATGTGTGTGTGTGCGTGTCGCGTGTGTGTGTGTGTGCGTGCGTCGGGTATGTGTGTGTTGTGTGTGTGTGTGTGTGTGTGTGTATGTGTGTGTGTGTGTGTGTGTGTGTGTGTTGTGTGTGTGTGTGTGTGTGTGTGTGTGTGTGTGTGTGTGTGTGTGTGTGTGTGTGTGTTTGTGTGTATGTGTGTTAGTGTTATTGTCATCATCGTTGTTGTTGCTGCTGTTGGTTGTGGTTAGGACTGAGGATGGCAGTATCTAACGTCCCCCCCCCCCCAACAGAGACAACACCACGTTCTGCTTTCACTTGAATCAAACTTTCAGGTATGCACAATTCAAGTAAATAGCAGCATCATGCATTCATGGCAGAGAAAACAAGCAGTGAAATAAGCTACATTGAACAGACTTGCACCGCATAAACATATCAGTCAACGGATGATCAGAAACACGCATTGTACAGTCGTAAAATAGTGAAGTACACATGCACTGAACAGAAGTGCACAGTGTCAGTACATCAGTCTACACATGATTAAGGCACGCATTTCTGGTTCTGGCACATTACCGTACATGATAATATCAAAATCTGTTTGAGGTCTTCACAGAAATGGACCACAATGACCAATCTTCACAGAAATGGACCACAATGACCAATCTTCACAGAAATGGACTACAATGACCAATCTTCACAGAAATGGACCACAATGACCAATCTTCATAGAAATGGACCACAATGACCAATCTTCACAGAAATGGACCACAATGACCAATCTTCACAGAAATGGACCACAATGACCAACCTTCACAGAAATGGACCACAATGACCAACCTTCACAGAAATGGACCACAATGACCAATCTTCACAGAAATGGACCACAATGACCAACCAACACTGACAGACCAACAGTTGATTCTACGTATCTTTTATAACTGCTGCCAAGCTCTAAGAACAACAGATTTTGTTTTCTATTTCGTGTTTTATTTTCACACAGTTCTTCATGCATACAGCTTGTAACTTTTATTATTTGTGAGATTTATTGACGGATGAAAACTGAAAAACTTTCTGTCGTTGTTTATGATGAAGATTTATTAACTTTGCTCAGTGAAATAAAAGTAACGGAATGTTTATCAGAGGGAAGAAAATTATCACCACCCCCACACCATCATCAGCACTCTCACCATCCCTCCACCAGAAAAAAAAACAACATCATCACGCTATTCGAAAATTCTCCTTTCCTCTCATGATTATGCAAATTGGTTTATAACTATTCCAATGTGTCATAATCTTTAAGCCATATGCTTGTGTGTGTGGGGGGGGGGGGGGGCTAGGTTTGGGGAGAGCTAATGATTTTAACAAGACAACATTTGAGAATAAGTATGATACCTTGTATTCTACTGAACAAACATCCTGCAAGTAACTTTAAAATGACAGAACATAAGGTAAGGCAGTGACAGTATCAAACTTCCACATTACTTTTGAATTTTTATTTTTCAAAAATACTATTTCCTTGATGGATTTCACACACACACAACACACCCCTCTCCGATCCAGAGAAATTATTCTGAAATTTTTCTGTCCTGACCAGCTACTACCTAGGGCTGAGCAAACCACATGCTCCTTTGGAAGACTGGGACCACGCAGTCGAGTCTCATCCAATTAACAAATATATCAATGGGAGTTTGATCAAAATTTCTTACTCCGCAAATGTCTGTATTTCTCTGGCCTGGTCGACATTACAGTAAATTACGATAAAATAGAATACAGTCCCACACGGGGTGTCATTCCTAGATGGAACTTCATGGCATTATGATCATCATGCCCATGCCAAGTCCTCGAGAGAAAACTGGTCACCTGTGAAATGAAATGCCTGAGGAAAGCAGTAAACAAGACAAGGCGGGACAAGATCAGAAATGAGGTGATACGAGACATGGTAGGAGCAACACCAATCCTACAACACATCGAACATATGAGGATCAAGTGGTTCGGACACCTCACACGTATGCCCCTAAACCAACCAGCTCTTCGGGCATACAACACCAGATACTCTGGCTGGAGAGCCAGAGGAAGACCAAGACGACGATGGAGCGACTCCGTGGCAGACACCCTCAGAGCTCACGAGATGTCCCTTCTCCAGGCCACCCGCGTTGCTGCTGACAGACGACTATCTCCCCGCGACGCCCACCGGTACAAGCGGAAGGAAAAAGTACAAGTAAAGTAAGATGCCCATTGTGATGACATCAGTCATGCCCATTATGATGACATCAGTCATGCCCATTATGATGACATCAGTCATGCCCATTATGATGACATCAGTCATAACACCGTGACCACTGCCCCAAAGTCTGTTGTCCTTCATGGCATCACGATCATCATGCCCATTATAGTGACATCATCAGTCATTACAGTATCGTATATCCATCCATCCATCCATCCATCCAACACACACACACTCACACATCAATGTTCAATTTAATGCTTAACAGAACATGCACACACACTCCACTCACATAATTTATACATGTACATACA
Organism: Monoplex corrugatus; assembly: GCA_030674185.1. Classification (NCBI taxonomy): domain Eukaryota; kingdom Metazoa; phylum Mollusca; class Gastropoda; order Littorinimorpha; family Ranellidae; genus Monoplex; species Monoplex corrugatus. The sequence goes on from CM060315.1 coordinate 92,595,766, forward strand.
CATACACAAATACAGACACACGGACACAGATACGCAAACGCGCACGAACGCACACACACACACACACACACAGACACACACACACACACACACACACACAGACAAACGCACACACACACACAAACGCACACATACACACACAAACGCACACATACACCACACATACAAACAAGCGCACACAAACACAAACACACACACTCAAACACACACACATACAAACACAAAACTCTCTCTCTCTCACAGACACACACACACACACACACAGACACACACACACACACATACACACACACACACACACACACACACACACACATACACACACACACACACACACACAAACAAACAAACACATACCACACAACACACAACAAACAAACAAACACATACACACACACACACACACACACAAACAAACAAACACACACACACACAAACTCACAGAAACCACACACAACACACACACAACACACACAAACACAACACAAACACACACACACACACAACACACACACACACACACACACACAACACACACACACAACAAACAAACAAACACACCACACAACACACACACACACACACACACACACAAACAAACAAACAAACAACACACACACACACACAAACCACAAACCACACAACACAGACACACACACTCACATTTCAGTCACTGAACAGTCTCTTAACAGCAAATGAAAGCACATATCAGTGAGAGTGAAACACGAGAACAGTGCGTGAATTGCTAAGACCATGATTTATTGCCTTTCTATTGAACGCTGTAGGCGTGAACACACACAGACACACAGAACAGACACACAACACACAACACACACACCACACTCATCAAACACAACACTCACATACTCACATCACACACATCAATCACAACCACACTGAACACAAGACACAGACAGACACAGACACACACACACACACACACACACACACACACACACACACACACACACACACAACTCACACGCACAGCACCGCTCACTAACCACACTTTTTCATACTCTACCACTCTCTCCCCTCCTCTCTCTCTACCCTCTCCTACCTCTCCCCTCCACCATCTCTCTCCCCCTCTCTCTCTCTCTCTCTTCTCTCTCTCCTCTCCCTCTCTCCTCTCTCCTCTCTCTTCCCTCTCCTCTCTCCTCTCCTCTCTCTCTCTCCTCTCTCTCTCTCTCTCTCTCTCTCTTCTCCTCTCTCTCTCTCCTTCTCTTCTCTCCTCTCCTCTCTCTCTACCGCCCTCCCTTTCTCTGTCAGATAAGTCAGGACGAAGTAAGAGCAACACACAACGCAGACAAACACATGAGAGTCAGTCACACCCTGGCAACAACAACAATGTAGAAATGAAGTCACTAGAGGAGACACAAACACGATGAAAACGACAGCAGCAAACACAGAAATGGTATGAAAAAAAGAAACTCAGAACTTGTCTGAACTCTAGGAAGAACCCAGAAATAACCTGAAAGGCAGGGAACCAGTATCTTCGTGTGTTTATTGAAAAGCCAGCAACCCAGAAATGACGTGAAAAGTAGAGAACCCAGAAATGACGTGAAATGTAGAGAACCCAAAAATGACGTGAAATGCAGAGAACCCAAAAATGACGTGGAAATGCAGAGAACCCAAAAATGACGTGAAATACAGAGAACCCAGAAATGACGTGAAATGTAGGACACCCAGAAATGACGTGAAATGTAGAGAACCCAGAAATGACGTGAAATGTAGGAAACCCAGAAATGACGTGAAATGTAGGACACCCAGAAATGACGTGAAATACAGAGAACCCAGAAATGACGTGAAATGCAGAGAACCCAAAAATGACGTGAAATACAGAGAACTCAGAAATGACGTGAAATGTAGGGAGTCCAGAAATGACGTGAAATGTAGGGAGTCCAGAAATGACGTGAAATGCAGAGAACCCAGAAATGACGTGAAATGTAGAGAACCCAGAAATAACGTGAAATGTAGAGAACCCAGAAATGACGTGAAATGTAGAGAACCCAGAAATGACGTGAAATGTAGAGAACTCAGAAATGACGTGAAATGTAGAGAACCCAAAAATGACGTGGAAATGCAGAGAACCCAGATATGACGTGAAATGTAGGACACCAGAAATGACATGAAATGCAGAGAACCCAGAAATGACGTGAAATGTAGAGAACCCAGAAATAACGTGAAATGTAGAGAACCCAGAAATGACGTGAAATGTAGAAACCCAGAAATGACGTGAAATGTAGAGAACTCAGAAATGACGTGAAATGTAGAGAACCCAAAAATGACGTGGAAATGCAGAGAACCCAGAAATGACCTGAAATGCAGAGAACCCAGAAATGACGTGAAATGTAGAGAACCCAGAAATGACGTGAAATGCAGAGAACCCAGAAATGACGTGAAATGTAGAGAACCCAGACATGACGTGGAAATGCAGAGAACCCAGAAATGACGTGAAATGTAGGGAACCCAGAAATGACGTGAAATGCAGAGAACCCAGAAATGACATGAAATGCAGAGAACCCAGAAATGACGTGAAATGTAGGAAACCCAGAAATGACGTGAAATGTAGGACACCCAGAAATGACGTAAATTGCAGAGAACCCAGAAATGACGTGAAATGTAGAGAACCCAGAAATGACGTGAAATGTAGGGAACTCAGAAATGACGTGAAATGTAGGAAACCCAGAAATGACGTGAAATGTAGGACACCCAGAAATGACGTGAAATGCAGAGAACTCAGAAATGACGTGAAATACAGAGAACCCAGAAATGACGTGAAATGTAGGGAACCCAGAAATGACGTGAAATGCAGAGAACCCAGAAATGACGTGAAATGTAGAGAACCCAGAAATGACGTGAAATGCAGAGAACCCAGAAATGACGTGAAATGTAGGAAACCCAGAAATGACGTGAAATGCAGAGAACCCAGAAATGACGTGAAATTTAGAGAACCCAGAAATAACGTGAAATGTAGGACACCCAGAAATGACGTGAAATGCAGGACACCCAGAAAGGACGTGAAATGCAGAGAACCCAGAAATGACGTGAAATGCAGAGAACCCAGAAATGACGTGAAATGTAGAGAACCCAGAAATGACGTGAAATGTAGAGAATCCAGAAATGACGTGAAATGTAGGACACCCAAAAATGACGTGAAATGTAGGACACCCAGAAATGACGTGAAATGTAGAGAACCCAGAAATGACGTGAAATGTAGGACACCCAGAAATGACGTGAAATGTAGGACACCCAGAAATGACGTGAAATGCAGAGAACCCAGAAATGACGTGAAATGTAAATAACCCAGAAATGACGTGAATGCAGCGTATACAAACATCACCCCCCCCCCTCTCTTTCACACACACACACACACAGACACACACACACACACACACACACACACACACACACACACACACACACACATACACACACACGCACACACGCACACACGCACACACGCACACACTCACTCACGCACTCTCTCACACATCCCATACGTGAGAAGAAAAAGTAGAGAGGCAGATATCCCTCATTTTAAGTTCAAAGTCCACAGAACTCAATCACTGTGTTTATTTTTGGCGTTTTCATCCTGTTTACCTGTACCTACCTATCCCGTTAATGACCTGGTCGTCAAGGCAACACAGGTAAGTTGGTAACAAGTTGTCAGTCATTTCTTCCCTTCCTTTTCCTCCAGTGTCAAACATGGCACATAGGGCAGGGACCAGGGCTGTCCATCTTTCTCTGTTGGCTGTTGTCTGTTCACCTGCTGTCAGGTCGTTGGTGTTTACTGCTCTTTCTTCAGACTGGTGTGTTACCAGGGCTGTCCATCTTTCTCTGTTGGCTGTTGTCTGTTCACCTGCTGTCAGGTCGTTGGTGTTTACTGCTCTTTCTTCAGACTGGTGTGTTACCAGGGCTGTCCATCTTTCTCTGTTGGCTGTTGTCTGTTCACCTGCTGTCAGGTCGTTGGTGTTTACTGCTCTTTCTTCAGACTGGTGTGTTACCAGGGCTGTCCATCTTTCTCTGTTGGCTGTTGTCTGTTCACCTGCTGTCAGGTCGTTGATGTTTACTGCTCTTTCTTCAGACTGGTGTGTTACCAGGGCTGTCCATCTTTCTCTGTTGGCTGTTGTCTGTTCACCTGCTGTCAGGTCGTTGATGTTTACTGCTCTTTCTTCAGACTGGTGTGTTACCAGGGCTGTCCATCTTTCTCTGTTGGCTGTTGTCTGTTCACCTGCTGTCAGGTCGTTGGTGTTTACTGCTCTTTCTTCAGACTGGTGTGTTACCAGGGCTGTCCATCTTTCTCTGTTGGCTGTTGTCTGTTCACCTGCTGTCAGGTCGTTGATGTTTACTGCTCTTTCTTCAGACTGGTGTGTTACCAGGGCTGTCCATCTTTCTCTGTTGGCTGTTGTCTGTTCACCTGCTGTCAGGTCGTTGATGTTTACTGCTCTTTCTTCAGACTGGTGTGTTACCAGGGCTGTCCATCTTTCTCTGTTGGCTGTTGTCTGTTCACCTGCTGTCAGGTCGTTGATGTTTACTGCTCTTTCTTCAAGACTGCAATGTTGTTTTCGTGGTCTTCAGTACATGACCATAATATTTCCATTTTCTCTTTCTGATCACATATGACTGTTGAGCAATTTCTCTTCTTGGCTGGTTTTAAAACTCATCCGATTTAATGCCTAGAATCTTCCTGAGGCACTTGTTTTTTGTTTTTTTTAGAGGCATTCAATGTATTTTTCAAGGCTTTTGTACACTACCAACTTTCAGATCCATACATTAGCTGTCAGTACTATAGTATTATGTTTAATTCAAAATAAATAAGATAGGAAACAATGAAACATATCCATGGAACATGAAGAGGAAGAGAAAACAAGAAAATTCATATGAAGAAGAAAGAAGGGGAAGAAAAAAACCACAACAACGACGACGACGACAACGACGATGATGATGACGACAATGACGACGACGACGACGACGACGATGACGATGATGATGATGATGATGATGATGATGATGATGATAACCATAGCGTTGATCATGATGATAGTCCCGTTTTCTAAGTGTTATGTCTATTAACAAACTCCTGAAACCACTTAACGCCAAACTTTGTGTTTGTAAGAAGATTGCTGTGGGTCCAGTTTCTCGTCACACTGTCTTCAAGCAAGTTCTGCTCCCTCATCATGAACACAATGACACTTTGAAGAACAGACCTTCTGAAGAGACGAAAGAGGATTCACAGATGTGGAAGACCTTTTGGAATATCCATCTGGAGTTAAGTCAATCATGTTCGGGAGACAAACAGGTGGACATTCACTGGGAAATATTTCCTCCCTGATTGTAGTCAGATAGGGTGTGACTGAAGACAGAATGGATCTGATTGTGAAGGGAGTGCATGAGGTTGTTGTTGGAAGGGGACTGGTACTAGGAGGAGTTGGTGTCATTGTAGAGGGAGTGGGTCTGGTTCTGATAGGAATAGGTCTGATTATAGAGGGAGTGCTTCTGATTGTAGAGGGAGTAGGTCTGACTCTGATAGGAATGGGTGTGATTATAGAGGGAGTGCTTCTGATTGTAGAGGGAGTAGGTCTGATTCTGATAGGAATAGGCCTGGTTACAAAAGGAGTGTGTCTGACTGGAGAGGGAGTGTGTCTGACTGTGGACAGAATGTGTCTGATCGTAAATGGAGTGTATGTGGTTGTTGTGGAAGTTGATGTCACTGTACAGGGTGTAGGTCTCTGTGTCTCTGTGGGCCTTGACCTTTTCATTGCTGGCTCTGGTGATGCATCATGCGCAGGGTCCATGCTGTAATAGAATTGGTTGTTGTGTTTAAACCATGCAGGTCTTTTCTTAACGTAGACGTGTCATCCAGACACAGAGATGACACTGAGGTACTGATGATGGATGTAACATGTAATCAGATAGCAGGGAATAATACACACACGTCTTGTACTGATGATTCTCTCATCACGTGCCATTCCCAGGACGCTAATAAACAAACATGAGTCTTTTACAGGCAGACACATAGGGCACTGTCCCCATCCACACCAAAGGAACATGATGGGAACACGGATCCTTCACGTTGTGTTCAAAGCACTGATCCTACATTTGGACTCCAGCTCTCTACCAGCACTGCTGAAATGAAGGATAGAAATAGGATGACAAAGGACAACATCACTTCTACTGGTAATGCTTAAGATGAACTAGTTGATCATCTAGCTGTCAACAGGGAGCAAAAATCTACTCTACCTGAGTTTGGCACTTTAGTCAAAACAGATCAAACTCAAACTGACAAGAATCCAAATGATAAAGACAGTTGCCTTGCAATGGACTTGACTGAAATGTATGACCCAAAAATGACGTGAAATGCAGAGAACCCAGAAATGACGTGAAATGTAGGACACCCAGAAATGACGTGAAATGTAGGGAACCCAGAAATGACGTGAAATGTAGAGAACCCAGAAATGACGTGGAAATGCAGAGAACCCAGAAATGACGTGAAATGTAGGAAACCCAGAAATGACGTGAAATGCAGAGAACCCAGAAATGACATGAAATGTAGAGAACCCAGAAATGACGTGAAATGCAGAGAACCCAGAAATGACGTGAAATGTAGGAAACCCAGAAATGACGTGAAATGCAGAGAACCCAGAAATGACGTGAAATGTAGGAAACCCAGAAATGACGTGAAATGCAGAGAACCCAGAAATGACGTGAAATGCAGAGAACCCAGAAATGACGTGAAATACAGAGAACCCAGAAATGACGTGAAATGTAGAGAACCCAGAAATAACGTGAAATGTAGAGAACCCAGAAATCAGTCCACGCAGTCAAAGAGACGTGCTACGAATCACACTGGACAGAAACTTTACATGTGTGAAAAGTGTTCTAAAAGCTTTGATCATCCTGGTAAATTAGATAGACATAACACAAACACACACAGGAAGGAAACCATATACATGTAATGACTGTTCTGCAGCATTTTCTCAATTGAGCAACTTACAGGTTCACTTGAGGATACATACACACCAGAAACCATTTGAATGTCAAGTATGTCAAGCAACGTTTTCACAAACTGAGCATTTTAAAAGCCATATGAGGACACACACAGGACACAACCTCTATGAAAGTGAAGTGTGCCATGCAAAGTTTGCTTACAATTGTAATCTAAAGAATCATATGACCAGCCAATGCCCTGCAACATTTGCTGTGCACGGTGTTTTAACAAGTCACATGAAGATTCACAGGCGTGATGGATGTTTTAAGTGTGACAAGTGCAATGCATCGTTCTCAAGGCAAGGGGCCTTCACACGACATAGTCAGCTACACAGATGAAGGATTACTATCAGTGTGACAGTGTCCCACTCTTTGTTCATCTCAATAATAAACATGTGTCAACAACTGTGTCAATAAAAGAAAGAAAGAAAATGAGAGAGAGCAGGAGGAAAGATATCTATCTATCTATCTATCTATCTCTATCTATCTATCTATCTATCTATCTATCTATATATAGATAGATAGATAGATAGATAGATAGATAGATAGATAGATAGATAGATAGATAGATAGATAGATAGATAGATAGATATAGATATATGTATATAGATATAGATTATACACACCACACAACACACGCAATTCTTCTTCTTCTTCGCAATTCTTCTTCTTCGCAATTCTTCTTCTTCGCAATTCTTCTTCGCAATTCTTCTTCTTCTTCGCAATTCTTCGCAATTCTTCTTCTTCTTCTTCACAATTCTTCTTCGCAATTCTTCTTCTTCTTCTTCGCAATTCTTCTTCTTCGCAATTCTTCTTCTTCGCAATTCTTCTTCGCAATTCTTCGCAATTCTTCTTCGCAATTCTTCTTCTTCTTCTTCTTCTTCTTCTTCGCAATTCTTCTTCTTCGCAATTCTTCTTCGCAATTCTTCTTCTTCTTCTTCTTCTTCGCAATTCTCATCTTCTTCTTCGCAATTCTTCTTCGCAATTCTTCTTCTTCTTCTTCGCAATTCTTCTTCTTCGCAATTCTTCTTCTTCGCAATTCTTCTTCGCAATTCTTCTTATTCGCAATTCTTCTTCTTCTTCGCAATTCTTCTTCTTCTTCTTCGCAATTCTTCTTCTTCGCAATTCTTCTTCT
>CM060315.1:92608890-92661390 GCA_030674185.1 Monoplex corrugatus
TTCCTGTCTCTAGTAGAGACTATAGGGAACGAGAAGAAAAGAAAGATGTATATAAGGATCCTGCCTCTGACAATACTCACTACATAAATGCATCACTCACACTTCAAGAATTAAAAGATGCCATTCAGTCCCTTCCAAGTAAAAAAAAACGTCAGTTGGACTAGATGCAATTTCCAATGAGATGCTGAAAAATTTACCAGAAAATTTTATAATTTTGCTACATGACATATTTCAAAAATGCTGGAATAGTGGGAAAATGCCCAACAACTGGAAAGAAACAATAGTGGTTCCTGTACTAAAATCAGGTAAATGTAATACCGATCTGAAAAACTACAGGCCAATTGCATTAACATCACACGTATGTAAACTAATGGAGAAAACAATCTTAAAGAGACTGATGCACTATTGTGAAAAGAATAAAATAATACCAGTAAATCAGGCAGGATTTCGAAAAGGCAGGTCACCAGTAGAAATCCTAACAAAGCTAACTACTAACATAAAACAACAATTTGCAAGATGTCAATGTGTTTTAGCTACATTTTTTGATATAACGAAAGCATACGATCAAGTGTGGCACTCCAGATTGTTATTTAAATTTAAAAGTATTGGGCTGACAGGTCACATTTTTGACTATGTTAAGTGTTTCTTAGAAAACAGAGTATTTCAAACGAGGATTGAAAATGTATATTCCACGAAACGAATTCTTCAAATGGGTATCCCTCAGGGATCCGTTATAGCTCCCCTTCTTTTCATGATATCAATGCATGACTTACCCAGTAAAGTATCTAAGCATGTAGTTTTAGCTCAATATGCTGACGATTTATGCATGTGGATGCAGGTAAATATGAAAAGGAAAACTCCTTTGCGCTGTATTAATTACACACGCAAATGCTACCAATTAGAACTTGATAAAATAGCACGATACATGGTAGAAAATGGGTTACATCTATCCCTGGAAAAATCGAAAATAGTTTTATTTAATAATGGAGCTAACCCAGTAAATATTCCCACTTTCAAACTGGGAGATACTCTTCTTCAGTTTAATGAGTCAATTAAATTCTTAGGAGTTTTTCTTACGGGAAAATTATCTTGGAATCAGCATATTGAATACTTATTAACCAAAGCTCAAAAAAGTTTAAATTTCTTAAAAATAGTTCGCAAACAGGCATGGGCTCAAGATTCATCAACACTTGTTCATCTTTGTAAATCGCTTGTTAGATCTAAATTAACCTATGCCCAAGAAATCTTCTTCAGTGCACCGAAACACTTACTGAAAAAACTGCAGAGCATAGATTGTAAAGGTTTCAAACTTGCACTGGGTCTTCCAATGCATGCTTCCTGTCTTCGCACATATAATGAAATCAAACTGTTGCCACTTGATGAGCAAAGGAAAGTCGCTTCTACTAAATTTTTGTTAAGACACACCACTGTAGAAAACATCTCTGAAACAGAAATTAAACTGAGATCAGATACCGACTTTCCAAAAAGAGCTAAATCAATATCTTCACAGGTCACTCTTGCAACATACACATCTGACGTCATGAAAGGTTCAGGAATTGATCTACACGTAGATCCTGTATCTATAAGACCTTCCTTTTCGCCAGTACCCAGTTGGGAACTCCAAAGAGCACAATTTGACGTACATCACACTAACTTAAAAAAAGGAGACAATGTAAACTTACTGGCAAGTCAGGTTAAATGTCATATAGACGACTTATATTCCGATCATTTGAAAATTTACACTGATGGATCAGTAATTGAAAGAAAAGCAGGCTCAGCGTTTTTAATACCTGCTCTCAAAATTGAAAAATCTTTCTACATAGGACTTGATAAATCTGTCTTTACAGCTGAACTTTTTGCAATATTAATGGCTTTAAACTTTATGATAAGTCTTCCTAGGACAATTTTTCAAACACTTTTTTGCGTTGATTCAAAATCAGTACTTCAGGCTCTTGAATTATCAAAATTACAAACAAGATCAGAAATGATTCTGGAAATTAGTCACTTGATTCATAATTTATCTTTAAGAGGCACTGATATTACTTTCTGCTGGATACCTTCTCATAGTTCTTTTCGTTATAATGATAAAGTTGACAGGGCTGCCAAACGGGGAGCTAATAACTCACCAGATTCAAACAATATCCAGCTTTCTCTCTCGTTGCACGAGAATTACACTTTAGTAGACAACTACGTCTGGAAGCAGTTCCAGTTAAAACAGAAAAAGTATGATAAATGTCACATGAACTTTGAAGTTAGCAAAATACTTAAGCAGCTTCATGCCAGCAGAATTATACAATCCCTTATGTATAGATGGAAACTTGATGCATTCAAAACAAAATACACCAAGAACATAATATGTCTGTGTGGAAAGAAGATAACACACAGTCATATTCTTTCTTGCGTTAAGGTAAAACGACATATTCCAACACTATCTATGAGTACAGTTTCTGATATATTTGCCTCATCATCATTACTGTATGAATTTTTTGTTAGCCTGTCAAAAAGTCCTATAGCGAATTACCTTTAAAATGTTATTTCACTTGTTCACTGTTATGGTTAGTCAATTATTAGTTTTATTTTTTTCTTCGTTTCTTCCAGATATTTATCAATTTTGTTTGTTAGTTTGTTTGTTTAAATCGTTAATTATGGTAACATTATTTGTTAGTTTTACCTTCCCCTCTTCAAAACAGTTGTTTTCTGGATCATCTTTTCTCAAGTTCAAAATTGACAATTTTCAAATATTCTCTTCACTCCTCTTATCACCCCCCCCCCCTTTTTTTTTTTTTATTTTTGTTGTTGTCTAAAATCACTTTAGTGAATAGACATTAAATCAAAGACCACCACACACACACACACACAAACACACACACACACACACACACACAGAGCACGTACACATGTAGACAACTACACACACACATACACACACACAAAGCGCTTACATATGTAGACAACCACACACACACACACACCACACATACACACACATACACACACACACACACAAAGCGCGTACATATGTAGACAACCACACACACACACACACACACACATACACACACATACACACACACACACACACAAAGCGCGTACATATGTAGACAACACACACACACACACACACACACACACACACACACACACACACACACAAAGCGCATACATATGTAGACAACCACACACACACACACACACACACACACACACACACACACACACACACACACACACACACACACACACACACAACACACACACACACAGTTCAACCTTGGATCGGCTACAATCATTCTTTCATTATCAGTGTGAGAATCAAGACCAGGGTGGTGAGAATGAGAGAGAGAGAGAGAGAGAGAGAGAGTGTGTGGTGTGTGTGTGTGTGTGTGTGTGTGTGTGTGTGTGTGTGTGTGTGGATCTGAGTGTGAGTGAGTGTGTGTGTGTGTCTGTGTCTCTCTGTTTGTGTGGATGTGAGTGTGAGTGTGTGTGCGCGTGTATGTGTGTGTATGCGTCTATGTCTGTGTATGCATGAGTATGTATGTGTGTAAGGGTATATATTTTCATGTGTGTATGTCCATGTATGGGTGTGTTGTGTATGCATGTACGCGCGCACGCACGCATGCGTGGTGACAGTGAATCCCAGTTCACGTCAGTTTGTCAAACATCAACAGTGGTGTCAGACAGGACATGTTTTCCGTTTGTTTCCTGTAGACATTGGACACTGTTTGCTTGATACCTGGCACTGAACGATTCCTGTGTTGATGTCACAAAGGTAAATGTTATGTCACTGTGTTTGTACTGGTGTTGACAGGTTATAATACAGTCTGTAAATGGTAAATGTTATGTCACTATGTTTGTACTGGTGTTGACAGGTTATAATACAGTCTGTAAATGGTAAATGTTATGTCACTGTGTTTGTACTGGTGTTGACAGGTTATAATACAGTATGTAAATGGTAAATGTTATGTCACTGTGTTTGTACTGGTGTTGACAGGTTATAATACAGTCTGTAAATGGTAAAGGTAAATGTTATGTCACTATGTTTGTACTGGTGTTGACAGGTTATAATACAGTCTGTAAATGGTAAATGTTATGTCACTATGTTTGTACTGGTGTTGACAGGTTATAATACAGTCTGTAAATGGTAAATGTAATGTATGTCACTATGTTTGTACTGGTTTGACAGGTTAAATACAGTCTGTAAATGGTAAATGTTATGTCACTATGTTTGTACTGGTGTTGACAGGTTATAATACAGTCTGTAAATGGTAAAGGTAATGTTATGTCACTATGTTTGTACTGGTGTTGACAGTTATAATACATCTGTAAATGGAAATGTTATGTCACTATGTTGTATGGTGTTGACAGGTTATAATACAGTTGTAAATGTAATGTAGCACTATGTTTGTACTGGTGTTGACAGGTTATAATACAGTCTGTAAATGGTAAAGTTATGTCACTATGTTTGTACTGGTGTTGACAGGTTATAATACAGTCTGTAAATGTAAAGGTAAATGTTATGTCACAGTTTGTACTGGTGTTGACAGGTTATAATACAGTCTGTAAATGGTAAATGTTATGTCACTATGTTTGTACTGGTGTTGACAGGTTATAATACAGTCTGTAAATGGTAAAATGTTATGTCACTATGTTTGTACTGGTGTTGACAGGTTATAATACAGTCTGAAATGAAGTAAATGTTATGTCACTATGTTTGTACTGGTGTTGACAGGTTATAATACAGTCTGTAAAGTAATGTTATGTCACTTGTTTGTACGGTGTTGACAGGTTATAAACAGTCTGTAAATGGTAAATGTTATGTCACTATGTTTGTACTGGTGTTGACAGGTTTAATACAGTCTGTAAATGGTAAATTTATGTCCTGTTTTGTACTGGTGTTGACAGGTTATAATACAGTCTGTAAATGAGTAAATGTTATGTCACTATGTTGTACTGGTGTGACAGGTTAAATCAGTTGTAATGGTAAATGTTATGTCCTATGTTTGTACTGGTGTTGACAGTTATAATACAGTCTGTAAATGGTAAATTTATGTCCTTGTTTGTACGGTGTTGACAGGTATAACAGTCTGTAAATGGTAAAGTAATGTTATGTCACTTGTTTGTACTGTGTTGACAGGTTATAATACAGTTTAATGGTAAATTATGTCACTATGTTTGTACTGGTGTTGACAGTTATAATACAGTCTGTAAATGGTAAGTAATGTTATGTCACTTGTTTGTACTGTGTTGACAGTATAATACAGTTGTAAATTGGTAAATGTATGTCACTATGTTTGTACTGGTGTTGACAGGTTATAAACAGTCTGTAAATGTAAATGTTATGTCACTAGTTTACTGTGTTACAGTTATAATACAGTTGTAAATGGTAATAATTTATGCCTATTTTGTACTGGTGTTGACAGTATAATACATCTGTAAAAGGTAATGTTATGTCACTATGTTTTACTGGTGTTGACAGGTTATAATACAGTTGTAAATGTAAAGTTATGCACTATGTTTGTACTGGTGTTGACAGGTTATAATACAGCTGTAAATAAGGAAATGTTATGTCACTATGTTTGTACTGTGTTGACAGGTTTAAATCAGTCTGTAAATGGTAAATGTAATGTTATGTCACTGTTTTGTACATGGTGTTGACAGGTTATAATACAGTCTGTAAATGTGTAAATGTTGTCACTTGTTTTGTACTGGTGTTGACAGGTTATAATACAGTCAGTAAATGGTAAATGTTATGTCACTGTGTTTGTATTGGTGTTGACAGGTTAATAATACAGTCTGTAAATGGTAAATGTAATGTTGCACTGTGTTTTATACGTGTGTTGACAGGTTATAATACATGTCTGTAAATGGTAAAGGTATATTATCATGTATGTTAGTACTGAGTGTTTGACAGGTTATAATAATCTGTAAATGGTAAAGGTAAATGTTATGTCACTATGTGTTTGTACTGGTGTTGACAGGTTATAATACAGTCTGTAAAGTAAAGGTAAATGGTTATGTCACTTAGTTTGTACTGGTAGTTGAACAGGTTATATACAGTCTGTAAATGTGTAAATATATAGTTGTCACTTGTTTGTACTAGTGATTGTACAGGTTATAATACAGTCGTTGAAAGGTAAAGTAAATGTTAATGTACACTGTGTTGTCTTGTACGGTTTGTTGTAACGTTATAAGTAGTCGTATATTGGTAAGGTAAATGTTATGTCACATTATGTTTGTACTGGTTGACAGGTTATAATACAGTTGTAAATGGTAAAGGTAATGTTATGTCATTTTGTTTGTACTGGTTGATTGACAGTTTATAATACAGTTGTAAATAGGTAAATGTGTTATGTTACTAGTTGTTTGTACTGGATGTTGACATGTTATAATACAGTCTGTAATGGAATAAAGTCTGTATGTTACTGGTATGTTGTTTGACAGGTTATAATACAGTCTGTAAATGTAAATGTATAGTCATTTGTTTGTTTGTAGTTGTAGCAGGTTATAATACATCTGTAAATGGTAAAGTAATGTTATGTCACATGTTTGTACTGGTGTTACAGGTTTATAATACAGTTCGTAATTGGTAATGGTTGTTAAGTTACTATGTTGTAACTGGTATTGACATGGTTATAAACAGTTTTGTAAGTGTAAATATATGTCTAATGTAAGTATGTGTTATGACATGTTTATAATAGCTAGTTGTAAATGGTAATATGTCGTAAATGTAATGGTAGTTTTGTACATTTGTTAGTATGACAGTTTAAATCAGTGTAAATGTAAATGTAACTAGTTCTGTTGATTGATGTTATATATATCAAGTTGTAAATGGTAAATGTATGTTCACTATGTTTGTACGGTGTTGACAGGTTATAATACAGTCTGTAAATGGTAAAGGTATTTTGCACTTGTTTGTTACTGGTGTTGAAGGTTATAATAAGTATGTAAATGGTAAAGGTAGTTATGTCACTATGTTTGTACTGGTGTTGACAGGTTATAATACAGTCTGTAAATGGTAAATGGTAAATTTTATGTCTATTTTGTACTGGTGTGACAGTTATAATCCCAGTTTGTAAAGTTATGGTAAATGTTATGTCATTGTTTTAATAAGTTGAACAGGTTAATTAGTCTGTAATGGTTAGTATGGTTTTGTTGTTGTTGACAGTTTAAATAAGCTGTAAATGGTAAATGTTTTATGTTTTACAGTTTATATGGTGTTGAAGGTTAAATAAGTTATGGTAACTATGTTATGTCACTGGTTTGTACTGGTTTGACAGTTATAACGTGTAAATGGTAAAGTATGTATATGTGTTTGTACTGGTGTTGACAGGTTATAATACAGTCTGTAAATGGTAATATGTTATTCACTGTTTGTACTGGTGTTGACAGGTTATAATACAGTCTGTAAATGGTAAGTAAATGTTATGTCACTTGTTTGTACTGGTGTTGACAGGTTATAATACAGTCTGTAAATGGTAAATGTATATGTACACTGTGTTTGTACTGTGTGTTGACAGGTTATAATACAGTCTGTAAATGGTAAAGGTAAATGTTATGTCACTATGTTTGTACTTGTGTTGACAGGTTATAACACAATCTGTAAAAGGTAAATGTTATAGTCACTATGTTTGTACTGGTGTTGACAGGTTATTATACAGTCTGTAAATGATAAATGTTATGTCACTATGTTTGTACTGGTGTTGACAGGTTATAATACAGTCTGTAAATGGTAAAGGTAAATGTTATGTCACTATGTTTGTACTGGTGTTGACAGGTTATAATATAGTCTGTAAATGATAAATGTTATGTCACTATGTTTGTAGGCCTACTGGTGTTGACAGGTTATAACACAGTCTGTAAAAGGTAAATGTTATGTCACTATGTTTGTACTGGTGTTGACAGGTTATAATACAGTCTGTAAATGGTAAAGGTAAATGTTATGTCACTATGTTTGTACTGGTGTTGACAGGTTATGATACAATCAGAAAGACAGGCAGTAAATGTCTTAACTGTCTCCCATTTCTGAAACAAATTATTACAACAAAACAGCAGATCCATGTTGTTCCTGTGGTTTTTCTAACACAGGACACAGCCTCAGACAACCTGTCAAACTCCTGTCTCCTTGGTTGTACACTTTCCACAAGTTTTAAGCGCAGTCTGGGTTGTCTTGGTCATGTTAGATATGTCCACCACAAACATAAACAACATTGTCAGGTCATATCAATCATCTCAATGCTAAATGTTCCAATATTTAATGTTAGTAAATAAAATTTTTAAAAAGTGTCATTATCAGTTTGTGGGAAATGGCGTCTCAGTGTGTGACTGACACCGTACACAGCAAACTTCCTGTTTCCCCTGTGGCTCTTCTCCTTAACAATGGCGTCACACACAGAAACTATGGGTGCTTGGTGTTTTATTTTGTAATTCCTGGCTTCTTTATACATTAGTTTCAGGATGATTTGGGAGATGCTGTTCTTGTTGTTACAACAAATCACACGTCAGAACTTTTTTTCTAAAATAATTTTATGTCTGTAAATGTATGAAATTGTTACATCAACAATCATAAGTTATTTGTACCACATTTGTTTGTGCGTTATTCACAATTTGTCATGTGTATTTATTTTTTTGTGAGAATCCATACAGACAGAAAGAGACAGACAGACTGACAGTCAAACAGACAAACATCCAACTGGTCATGTCACATACGTCTAGTTTCAGAGAAATATCCTTCACCCTGACATAGTCTGTTTACCTTTAGCCTTTGACTCACCTGGATACAGGTGTAACAAAAACAAGTTGTCAACAAACATATCCAGTGTAAAAAGAACCACAATATAAATTCAAAAAAATTCCTGATCATACAATAATGAGAAGAAAAGGAATGTCTTATCCTGTAAGTGTACAACAGTATGACATCAACGTTGTATACTGTAATGTTTTTCCATTGCAGCATGGACCCTGTGGATGACAAGCCACTAGAACCAGCAAAGAAAAGGATGAGACCCAATGAGACAATATCTACACATACACCATCTACAGTTACACATTCTTCATCTACAGTTACACCTATCCCCTCCACAATCAGACCCATTGCCATGACAACCACACCTACTCCATCTACAATCAGACCCATTGCCATTACAACTACACCTACTCCACCTACAATCAGACCCAGTGTCATTACAACCACACCTACTCCATCTATAATCAGACCCATTGCCATTACAACCACACCTACTCCATCTACAATCAGACCCATTGCCATTACAACCACACCTACTCCATCTACAATCAGACCCAGTATCATTACAACCACACCAACTCCATCTACAATCAGACCCATTGCCATTACAACCACACCTACTCCATCTACAATCAGACCCAGTGTCATTACAACCACACCTACTCCATCTACAATCATACCCATTGCCATGACAACCACACCTACTCCATCTACAATCAGACCCAGTGTCATTACAACCACACCTACTCCATCTACAATCATACCCATTGCCATTACAACCACACCTACTCCATCTACAATCAGACCCATTGCCATGACAACCACACCTACTCCATCTACAATCATACCCATTGCCATTACAACCACACCTACTCCATCTACAATCATACCCATTGCCATGACAACCACACCTACTCCATCTACAATCATACCCATTGCCATGACAACCACACCTACTCCATCTACAATCATACCCATTGCCATGACAACCACACCTACTCCATCTACAATCAGACCCATTGCCATGACAACCACACCTACTCCATCTACAATCAGACCCATTGCCATTACAACCACACCTACTCCATCTACAATCAGACCCAGTGTCATTACAGCCACACCTACTCCATCTACAATCATACCCATTGCCATGACAACCACACCTACTCCATCTACAATCAGACCCAGTGTCATTACAACCACACCTACTCCATCTACAATCATACCCATTGCCATTACAACCACACCTACTCCATCTACAATCAGACCCATTGCCATGACAACCACACCTACTCCATCTACAATCATACCCATTGCCATTACAACCACACCTACTCCATCTACAATCATACCCATTGCCATGACAACCACACCTACTCCATCTACAATCATACCCATTGCCATGACAACCACACCTACTCCATCTTCAATCATACCCATTGCCATGACAACCACACCTACTCCATCTACAATCATACCCATTGCCATGACAACCACACCTACTCCATCTACAATCATACCCATTGCCATGACAACCACACCTACTCCATCTACAATCATACCCATTGCCATGACAACCACACCTACTCCATCTACAATCATACCCATTGCCATGACAACCACACCTACTCCATCTACAATCAGACCCAGTGTCATTACAACCACACCTACTCCATCTACAATCATACCCATTGCCATGACAATCACACCTACTCCATCTACAATCAGACCCATTGCCATGACAACCACACCTACTCCATCTACAATCAGACCCACTGCCATTACAACCACACCTACTCCATCTACAATCAGACCCATTGCCATGACAACCACACCTACTCCATCTACAATCAGACCCATTGCCATTACAACCACACCTACTCCATCTACAATTAGACCCATTGCCATTATAATCAGACCTACTCCATCTACATCAGACCTACTGCCATTACAACCACACCTACTCCATCTACAATCAGACCCATTGCCATTATATTCAGTCGTACTCCATCTACAATCAGACCCATTGCCATTACAACCACACCTACTCCATCTACAATCAGACCCATTGCCATTACACCCAGACCTACTCCATCTACAATCAGACCCATTGCCATTACAACCACACCTACTCCATCTATAATCAGACCCATTGCCATGACAACCACACCTACTCCATCTACAATCAGACCCATTGCCATTACAACCACCTACTCCATCTATAATCAGACCCATTGCCATGACAATCACACCTACTCCATCTACAATCAGACCCATTGCCATGACAACCACACCTACTCCATCTACAATCAGACCCATTGCCATTACACCCAAACCTACTCCATCTACAATCAGACCCATTGCCATTACACCCACACCTACTCCATCTACAATCAGACCCATTGCCATTACACCCAGACCTACTCCATCTACAATCAGACCCATTGCCATGACAACCACACCTACTCCATCTACAATCAGACCCATTGCCATTACAACCACACCTACTCCATCTACAATCAGACCCATTGCCATTACACCCAGACCTACTCCATCTACAATCAGACCCATTGCCATTACAACCACACCTACTCCATCTATAATCAGACCCATTGCCATTACAACCACACCTACTCCATCTACAATCAGACCCATTGCCATTACACCCACACCTACTCCATCTACAATCAGACCCATTGCCATTACAACCACACCTACTCCATCTACAATCAGACCCATTGCCATTACAACCACACCTACTCCATCTATAATCAGACCATTGCCATTACACCCAGACCTACTCCATCTACAATCAGACCCATTGCCATTACAACCACACCTACTCCATCTATAATCAGACCCATTGCCATTACACCCAGACCTACTCCATCTATAATCAGACCCATTGCCATTACAACTACACCTACTCCATCTACAATCAGACCCACTGCCATTACAACCACACCTACTCCATCTACAATCAGACCCATTGCCATTACACCCAGACCTACTCCATCTACAATCAGACCCATTGCCATTACAACCAGACCTACTCCATCTACAATCAGACCCATTGCCATTACAACTACACCTACTCCATCTACAATCAGACCCATTGCCATTACAACCACACCTACTCCATCTACAATCAGACCCATTGCCATTACAACACACCTACTCCATCTACAATCAGACCCATTGCCATTACAACCACACCTACTCCATTTACAATCAGACCCATTGCCATTACAACCACACCTACTCCATCTACAATCAGACCCATTGCCATTACAACCACACCTACTCCATCTACAATCAGACCCATTGCCATTACAACCACACCTACTCCATCTACAATCAGACCCATTGCCATTACAACCACACCTACTCCATCTATAATCAGACCCATTGTCATTACAATCAGACCTACTCCATCTACAATCAGACCCATTGCCATTACAACCACACCAACTCCATCTACAATCAGACCTACTCCATCTACAATCAGACCCATTGCCATTGCACCCAGACCTACTCCATCTACAATCAGACCCATTGCCATTACACCCAGACACACTGCACAGAAACGTTGCGTGTGTGAAATGTGTTCTAAAAGCTTTGATTGGCCTTCTCAATTAAAAAGACATAGCAGAACACACACGCCCTCAGAATGTGAAGTGTGTCAAGAAACGTTTGCTGACAATTCTACTTTAAAGAATCATATGATGACGCATACAGGCCCGAAACCATATGGATGTCAAGAATGTCCTGCAAAATTTCCTACTCAACGTCATTTAACACGTCACATGATGATTCACGAGCGTGATGAATGTTTTAAGTGTGACGAGTGCAAGGCATCGTTCTCAACGCAAGTGCACTTGATACAACATAGTAAGCTACACAGAAAACGTGCATCAAAATGTGTGACTAAAAAGACAGACACAGTCAGAGTGAAAGACAAAACAGAAAATGACAGACAGACAGACGGACTGAAAACAAACAAACAAAACAGACAGAGATAGCCTCAGTGCAAGAAAGACAGAGAGACAGACAGAGACAGAGAGAGAGACAGACAGACAGATAATTAGAGAGACAGATATAGACACAGAGACTCACACAGAGACAGACAAACACAGAGACTCAGAGTAAAACAAACAGCAGGACAGACAAATAAACCACACAGTGGTACAGAGACAAGTTGAACACTTTTAAAAATAAACCACACAGTGGGACAGTGAGAAGTTGAACACTTTTAAAAATAAACCACACAGTGGGACAGTGAGAAGTTGAACACTTTTAAAAATAAACCACACAGTGGGACAGTGAGAAGTTGAACACTTTTAAAAATAAACCACACAGTGGGACAGTGAGAAGTTGAACACTTTTAAAAATAAACCACACAGTGGGACAGTGAGAAGTTGAACACTTTTAAAAATAAACCACACAGTGGGACAGTGAGAAGTTGAACACTTTTAAAAATAAACCACACAGTGGGACAGTGAGAAGTTGAACACTTTTAAAAATAAACTGCACAGTGGGACAGAGAGAAGTTGAACACTTTTTAAAATAAACCACACAGTGGGACAGTGGGACAGTGAGAAGTTGAACACTTTTTAAAATAAACCACACAGTGGGACAGTGAGAAGTTGAACACTTTTTTAAAATAAACCATCATTGATGCATAAACATAGTGTGTATGTGTTTGGTTCCATTCAAGTGTGTGTGTGTGTGTGTGTGTGTGTGTGTGTGTGTGTGTGTGTGTGTGTGTGTGTGTGTGTGTGTGCGTGTGTGTGTGTGTGTGTCTGTGTGTGTGAGTGTGTGTAGTGTGTGTGTGTGTGCGCGCGCGTGTGTGTTCAATTGATTCACATCATTTTTAAAAACATTTACGGGCTGTAGCCTTTGCATGAGAGCAAGGGATGAAAGGAAGGGACAGTATTCTACAAAAACTTCAATCATCATCACCATCATCATCATCATCATCATCATCATCATCATCATCATCATCATCATCATCATCATCATAGGTGCCCTGCCGCATGGCGTTGGCGACCATGGACTTCCAACCATCTCTATCTCTCGTTGCCCCTAGCATCTCCCCCACCCTCCTCATCCCCAGCCACTCTGGAAGTCCATCCAGCATTCTCTCCCTGGGTTTACCTGGTGCTCTCTTTCCCTCCAGCTTTCCCGTTGTGACCAGGTGCTCCAAATCCCCCTTCCTCATAAAATGGCCTATAAATGTTGCCTGTCTTTTCCTAATCTTCCTTATGAGTGATCTACTTGCTTGTGTCTGCCTCCATCAAGACTGTCTCATTTGATTTCTTTGCTGTCCATGGAACTCTCAACATTCTTCTGAAAAACCACATCTCGGCTGCCTCAATCTTGCTCTGGCTTTGCTTGCTGACTGTCCATGCCTCGCATCCGTACAACAGTATTGGTTCTATGTAACATTCAAGGACTCTCTTTCTGATGTTAATTGATAGGCATTTGTTGGTAAGAATGCTTGTCATCTTCTTGAATGCTGCTTTGGCTTGGCCGATTCTGCCGGCTATTTCCGATGTGCATCTGCCGTCTGATGAAATTACCATTCCCAGGTATTTGAACTTATGAACCTGTGTCAAGGTTGTACCATTTGCAGTTATTTTGCAGGAGGGGACTTCATGTTTTTTACTGATCACCGTGACTTCAGTCTTCCTGCTGTTTAGTTCCAACCCCTTACCTTTGCTTTCTATTTCTAGTATATTCACAAGATTTTGTAGGTCCCTTTCATTTTCTGCAATTAGCACGGTGTCATCTGCGTACCGAATGTTGTTTATCATTTTCCCTCCAACCTTTAATCCGGGGTCTTCTTCTACGTTTCTCATGATGTTTTCGCTATATAGTGAAAACAGATCTGGTGACAAAACACAATCCTGTCTGACTCCTCTTTTGATGTTTTGAAAAGAGCTTATATTGTTTTCTACTCTCATTGCAGCTGTTTGTTCCCAGTACATATTTCTGATTATTCGTAGATCTTTTCCATCAACACTGAGTCTCTCCAGTTGGTTGATCAATTCTTCATATCGTACCCGATCGAAAGCCTTGGTGTAGTCAACAAAGCATAAATACAAATCCTTATTCATCTCAATTGACCTCTTTATGATAGTTCTTAGGATGTATATGGCATTAATAGTTCCTTTTCCTTCCACAAGTCCACACTGTTCTTCTGCTGTTTCTTTTTTGATTCTATTCCTTGTCCTCATCATGATTATTCTTGACAGGATTTTTGTTACATGACTCATCAAACTGATTGTGCGATGGAGTTCGCATTCTATAACCCCTGTCTTCTTTGGAAGTGCAATGAAAATTGATTTTGACATATCTTTGGGGATTTTTCCAGTGTCATAAATTTCATTTAGGAGGACTTATTTTTTCTATGCCAAATTCCTCCAGGGCTTCAATCATCTCTGTAGTAATGTTGTCTGGTCCTGGGGCTTTTCCTGGTTTCATCTTTTTCAGTGCTGCTCTAACTTCATCTTTCATTATGTGTGGTCCTTCAAAGTTCTTTTTTATAATGTGTTCTTTGTTTCTGTCATCCTCAAAAAGGTCTTTAATGTACTCTCCCCACCTGTCCAGTATTTTGTCTTTTTCCATGATAAGCGTGCCATCTTTCGATTTTAAGCAACCAGTTGATGTGCATGTATTTTTCCTGTGGACAATTTCTTCAATTCGTCTATACATACCCTGAGGATCTATTTTGTGTCGTTCTTCTATTTCCTTGCATTTTGTGTTCAGCCAAGTTTCCTTAGCTTCACTGCACCTATACCTGATTTCTTTGTTTATCTTCCTGTATATCTCCTCGTTTCTCTTTGCCCTCCTCCTTTCCTCCATCAGACCAAAATTTCATTAGTCATCCAGCTCTTTTTTGCTTTTCTATCTGCCTTAGGGATTTCTTCACAAGCTTCATTTATCGAACTTCTCAACTTTGTCCATTGTTCCTCACTTGTCACCAACGTCTTCCAGAGCACTGAATTTGTTTTGAACATGTACATTAAATTTTTGACGTATCATTTCATCTGTCTTTAAGAGTCCAAGGTTTATTTTTATGTTGCTAGCTTCTTTTAAACATTCAACAAATATTTCTAAAGCACTATTCATATCACTATCTAGTGTATTTTGAGCTAATGCATTATATTATGCTGTACAGTCATTTAATTCATCCTTTTTATCTCTCTATTTTATAGTTCTTCTACTTCCCTTTATCCTGTGAACTTTTATAGTGTTTCTCTCTTTATTTGTGCTACCTGTTTCCCTGTGAACTTTTATAGTGTTTCATTGCTTCATTTCATTTATGTGTCTTCTTTTGTTTCCCTGTGAACTTTTATAGTGTTTCTCTCTTTATTTGTGCTTCCCTGTTTCCCTGTGAACTTTTATAGTGTTTCTCTCTTTATTTGTGCTGTTCCCTGTGAACTTTTATAGTGTTTCCTCTTTATTTGTGCTTCCCTGTTTCCTAACTTATGTGTTTTCCTTATTGCTTCTTTGACTTATAGTGTTTCTCTCTTTATTTGTGCTTCCTTCCCTGTGACTTTTTCTCCTTATTTGTGTCCTGTTTAGTCTAAGCCCTTTTTTGTTCTACTGTCATGAACAACAGGTAAGTGATCAGACTCTGCGCAACTTTTAACCTGTAATGAAGCCACATTCACACAGGAAAATGTTCACATAACGCAATTAAATAATCAACAACACTAGCACCAGAAGCTGCGATATAGGTATACTTACCATCAAAATCTTGATCAATCAAACCATTCAAGATGATACAATCAAACATATTACACATTTCAAGCAACTGATTTCCAAACATATTTGTAAAATTGTCTTGTGATTTCCTTAAAAATGTTTTACCCTCACTTATTTATATTTTGGTACACTATCAGGAGTACTGTCATTTTTCCTGATATTTTCATTAGTTATTGTTATGATGATAGGTAAGTGATCACTTCCCAAGGCATCTCTGTGAGTGTCCCAGGTACAGCATGGTACTAATTCTGGCGATATTAAAGACAGATCGATGGCTGTTGCCCGGTGTTTGGAAACATCAGGAATTCTAGTGACACTCCCATCATTCAAAAGGTAAAGCGCACTGTCAACTATTATTTTCTACCAAACGATTGCTTGTGACAGTACAACAGTCTTTTTCCCAAAACGGGGAGTGGGAATTAAAGTCTCCACCTATTAGCCATCTACCGTGCTGCAGATCCGGAATCGTCCGCAGCCATTCTGTGTTGTGGTCATTTGGGCCTGTTGGCAGGTAGACTGACATAATGTTCAGGATTAATGAATTACTGAATTGTAATGTGGCGGCACAAGCGTGTAAGTCTTCAGTTGATGTTAAAACTGGGGAAGTAATTATGCGATACTTCAACTCTTTAAGTATATATATCGCAGTGGCTACTTCTTCCCGGAATTCCCAAAGTCGTATATTGGTGGATAATAATAATTTTGAAAATTGGGAAGTTTGGTTGGAATAACATTAAGCGACTGCAAAATCAATATTTCACAATGATTCGATGCGATAAAATGTTCCAGGTATGCGGAATTCGTGGAAATAGATCTACAATTCCACTGTAAAAATTTTATTTGTGATTGTTGGCGCATTTTCATTTTTGGCTAATCTGTTATTTTAAATTGATGGTTATTTGTTTGATAATCACGATGACCTTGGTTTTCTGTGTACGAGAAAAATGGCCAGAAAGAAAACATCAATTACCTAGACTACTATTGGGAAGAAAAATATATATATATATATGGGAAGAAGTCCTAATAGAGATAAGAGTTAGAATCAAAGCAGAAACAAATAACATATAAATAAAACAATGGTATACACGTCTTCAAATGTACAGAGAATATAGTCTGGCTGAGTCCTGATAGTCTGACTAAATCCTAGTGTTTATATACTTTCAACAAGAAAATTGTCAGAGATGACAAGGAAAAAGTCCTGTGACACGAAACGTTGATATCTGTAGATCTATTAAAACATTTCATAAGGCAGCCACCACGGTTCACAGTTGTCAAAATGAAGGAACCGTCCTCGGGGGGAATCTAGAGGCGTGTAGCCGTGAAGATCGTGATCCTGTTGTCCTCCTAGGGGTCTCCCAAAACAGATCTCTAATGTGTCTTCCGAGGTTCCCCGCCATAACGCTGCTTTCTCTGGTAGTGGGGTGAATATTGTCGTGTAGAAACTGCTGGTTAGTATGAAGGTTTTCATGGGAGACAAAAGATACATTTTTTATGTCAACAAGTTCAGCAGATAAGAAGGCGTTGAACAAATTCCGCTGAACCTCCATACGTGCATGTCGTACAGGGGCGACCTTGCTGATAACTATCTTTGATTTTGGGTAATTTGTGTTACATGTTTGATGCAAGAAGCCAGATGTTGAGTTGTTGCTGCAAGATCTTTGTTATTCAATTCGTGGACACCGCAATGGAAAACAATACAGTCTGCAGGGTCGTTAAATTTGGATAGTGGCTTGTCTAAAGAACTTTGGATATCATGAATGTTATTCACAGGACACGAGTCTCCTTCAAAACCATACGATCGTCCCAGTCTCTCGGAGTTGACACTTTTCAATACCGAATCATGTACAGTCACAAATTAGGAAGGTCGTGGTTCTGTTTACGTTGTTCTATCTTTTTCGAGTTTGACGCGGCATGTTTGAGCTGTGAGGTGACGTCTTTACTTTTTTGATGTCATGATGTTGTTCTTCACCATCTTTGGCTTTCTTCACAGATACTATTTTCACTTGCTTTGAGTTATTGCGGCTAGTTTTAGAAGCTTCTGATTTTTGTGTCTGCTGGTCGTCCTGCCTGTGTGCTTGTTTTTGTTTTAGGACCTCTGCGTATGTGGGATTTCTTTCACCGAGTTCTGTCTGTGTTTGCTTGTCGCTGGTTATCTTGATGGTGGCGGTTGCTGTCGACCGGGCCTCGATCTGCGCAAACACAGTCCGTTCTAAAGAATTAACTTGGTTGCGCAGATCCAGTACGATGCTTTTAAGCTCAACTATCGTACTTACAAGTTCCGCAGAGCTGGGTACAGATGTTGTGCTGGTTGTCCCACTCTGCGTTCCGGTGAAAACCGCGGCCGAAGCACCATTTCTACAAACAGTCTCATCTTTTTCCGTCTCGTTTGTCTCGTCGGTGGTCGTTGGCCTCTCTTGATCGGCAGTTCCCTTTGATGCAGCTTCTTGCTTCTGCTGAGCAAGGCGGCCTCGTCTTGTCTTGGTCATTTCGGACTTTTCACATGATCTCCGACTGCTGAAAATCTTACTTGTTGCGAGTCTCCGCCATCTTGAATCCGTGTGTGTGAGTGCATTTGTGTCAGTGCATTGTATTTGTGTTTTTTGTGTTTATGTGTGTATTTCTGTGTCTATGTGTCTCTCTGTGAGGTGTGGTGTGTGTGTGTGTGTGTGCATCCATGTGTGTGTGTGTGTGTGTGTGTGTGTGTGTGTGTGTGTGGTGTATCTGTGTGGCGTCTGTGCATGTATGTCTGTATATCGTTTGTGCATGTCTTATACGA
Source organism: Monoplex corrugatus (assembly GCA_030674185.1). Classification (NCBI taxonomy): domain Eukaryota; kingdom Metazoa; phylum Mollusca; class Gastropoda; order Littorinimorpha; family Ranellidae; genus Monoplex; species Monoplex corrugatus. Next base: position 92,628,183 of record CM060315.1, read on the forward strand.
TTGTTGTTTGCGTGTGTGTTGTGTGTTGTGCGTGTGTTTGTTTTGTGTGTGTGTGTGTGTGTGTGTGTGTGTGTGGTGTGTGTGTGTGTGTGTGTGTGTGTGTGTGTGTGCATGTATCATTACCCTGACCTGCTAATACGACAAGCGCAGTACCCGTTTTACACTAATCATGGATTCTGTGACAAGTATACCTCAGTTTACCATACTTAATGGGAAGCAACTCCATACACATGCATTGTCTTGCTGGTTCATCATTTACCAGAGTTGTCCCCCGTGCTTACATGCCCACAACCAAAGAGCGTAGAAGAACAGGTGGGAAAGATATCAGTGTTGTACTGAATTAGTTCATTTTTCGGCCCGAAACAGCTCATACCCAAAGGCTGAGTGTGTTGTGGGCTCATTGGGAAAATTGGGACCACACTGTTGAGTCTCTTCCTCTTCACGGATCACACACACACAACACACACACACACACACACACACACACACACACACACACACACACACACACACATATGCACACACACATGCAGACGCAGACACACACACACACACACACACACTCCATACACTTATAGTGAAAAGACGTTAAATCAAAGAACGAACACACATACACACGCGCGCGCGCGCGCTCACGCAAATAAAGTAGAATAACAGTGTATAAAAAAAAAATATGATGAAAGAAGAGACAAAATATTCCAGTTCGAAAACAAAGAAGAAGCATAAAACAAAAATAATATAGAAAAGAAAGAAAGAACAGAATGATAGAAAGATTAAGAGAAGGAAAAAAAAAAAAAAGCAACATCAACTGAATACGAACAAAAACAACGACAAACAAACCAAGCAAGCAAAAACAAACCAGCATTACAATTTAACCACAACCCAAATAACCACACACACAGATTGTGATTGACTTCCATTCAACATTGATATTCCAATAGAGACAGATTGCTATTCACCTTGGGGGAAAAATTATATATATAAAAAAAAATTGATAATGATGCAGTACAGATTGGGGAGGGGGAATGTTTTTTTTTAGATAAATGTATTACATAATTCAATGTGTCTGTGAAATCAACACGCAAGTTGTGTGTCACTTTTCAGTTTTGTTGTTGTTTGCTAGTTGTAGTGGTGATGGTGGTGGTGATAGAGAGAGAGAGAGAGAGGATGTGTGGAGTGTGTGTGTGTGTGTGTGTGTGTGTGTGTGGTGATTTGTGGTTTATGCTTACGTAGAATTCCAAAGGGCAGCTAAGTAATGGGTAAAGACAGTGCCTAAGCTACGTCCGTGTGTACGCGCATGCAGAATATCAAAAGTAATATAATATAATATGCACGTTAAATATCCAATTAGTCAAGTCAGTGGCTGGCTAACGGAAACATGAAAACACCTAGCATGTACGCCCACCGAAGTCTGGTGTATGCAGACTGCGTAGCAACATATTGCTGCACAGTGTGAGCAAAACAACGTGCTTACACGCATTCCTCGAAATCTGAACACTTCCATTTAAAAACAAAAGTGCAAACAGGGTTATCCTTCTTGGTATCTAAAAATATGAATGGGGCCAAAACGAATAAAAAGATAAAAATCATTACATACAAATACGGCACGAGCTATGTTGTTTAAAATAAATTTCGGCAAATGATTGTTTAAGCGGTTGAATGTAGCACGATTCTATATAAAGATGATACTATCTTGATGCGAAGAGAGGGCTGCTTAGTTCGTTTCGTTTGGGATCCAGATTTTGGTGCCAGCAATGGTGACTTTCTGCTAGGGGTCACAAACACAACAGTGAAGAGAAAGTTGTGTCCGGGGAAAAACTCCGCTATGGGGAATGCAATGTACGCCTACGTCACCCACCCAGACACCGCTCCTGATATATACAAACCTCCCACCTTTGATCCTTTGGTGGGCTTCCCCAGTGGAAGAAAGGAACGGGGTAAGTTGTCCGCCGCATGCAGAGATTCGAGAGAAAACATACTTCTAGTTCTATTCTTAATTCTAAGTTATGTTATAGTTATACTAGCAAGTAGCAGACTTACGTTAGGTTGTTATGTGTGTGTGTCTGTCTGTCTGTCTGCCTGAGTGTGCGTGTGTAAGAAAAAAAAATCTTTTTGTGACAATATGATTTGTAAATATTGAAGCTGAGTCTCCTACAATTTTCTGATTATTCTCTCTCTCTCTCTCTCTCTCTCTCTCTCTCTCACACACACACACACACACACACACACACACACACACACACACGCACACACACACCACCACCACCACCACCCACACTATAGGGTGAGAGGATGTAGAAAGAGAAAACTGGACCAGAACATACTCCACCCCCTTTATTCACCACTACCACCATCCCAACACACAACACACACACACACACACACACACACACACACACACACACACACACACACACACACACACACATATTGACACAATCACACCACTCAACTTGGAAAAGACAGAGCTGTCAAGAGAATTAAATGTTGTAACTGCGCTGTTGAACTTGAAGAAAACACTATCACTACTTTATATGTTGTATACATGTAGTAGACCATTAACAATACATTGGCCATCATGAAATCATGCCTTTGTTGTATGTCAGCAGCGCAGCAAGAAGTTAAAGGAGTAACTGTATTAATGAAGTTTGGTCCAGATTTCTTTTCTGTCAAACAGCTTTATAAATGAAAATAACTATGCCACACACACCCAGACGTAGTATGTGTGGCACATGCACAGGTTTTGTGCAAACATACCAATATGAATATGCACATATACACACACACACACACACACACACACACACACACACACACACACACACACACACACACACACATACACACACACACACACACACACACACACACACACACAGAGGGCAGGCCTATCACAGTGTCTGTCACTGTAACAAGTGAGTGCCAACTGCCAAAGCTAACCATGTAACACCTTCACTCTATCCACCAGCTTCCTGCACTATCAGTTGTGACTGATACTAGTGATAGTGATACTGATAGCAAAGCAGAACCTTCACTTTCTTCTCTCACTGTATTCTGCAAAAAGCTAGAGTGGAAAGGTTAAGTTTTTGTGGCTGGTGGATATATATATATATATATATATATATATATATATATATATATATATATATATATATATATATATATATATATATATATATATATGACTGCTACAAGGCAGGGATAGCTATTTGCCTTAGATGATTAGCACAAGTGAGTCACTTCAATGTATGTTATTGAAATTTATTCAGTTATTGTAGGAAAAAAGGCCCTTTTGCCAAAGATTATCAAGAAACAAGAAACCTAAACAGCCTCTCTCTCTGTCTCCTCTCTCTCTCTCTCGCTCTCTCTCTCTCTCTCTCTCTCTCTCTCTCTCCCTCCCCCTCTCTCTCCCCCTCTCTCTCTTTTTATTTCTCTCACTCCTGCAAATTTCGCACATAATTACATTGCTGGACTTAATTACTTTTGACAACACTATTGACAACATTAATGCTAATTGAACACTTCCTCTAGAATCCTAGTCTTAACCCTTGCCTTTCAGGTTGGAAACCTAATCCAAACAAAAACTGATGCTGAGAGTGAGGATTTGGGGTCAGACTAGTGTTAGGACTTGGACTGATTAGTGATTACATCAGCAGAGAGTGATCATGTCCATATATGCTAAGTGTGTGAGAGAGCTCAACTGTACCTTGACTTTTATACAGATCTGTCCATGCAGATTGTAATGTCGATAACAACAGTATTATGCATATGCATGCAATTTTGCATGTTTTTATACTGGTATGGTTTGGTGTTTATATACATCAGATCCATGTCGTTCAAAACCTGCGAACTGGATCCTCTTCCAGGTTCTGTCTACGCCGACTGTCTCCCTACTCTCCTCCCATTCATCACTGACATCATCAACACTTCTCTTCAAACTGGAACTGTCCCAGATTCTTTCAAGTCTGCTATTGTTCACCCTCTCCTCAAGAAACACAATTTAGATCCAAATGAACTGAAAAATTACCGGCCTATCTCTAATCTCTCTTTCTTGTCAAAACTCCTTGAAAAAGTCGTCCTCAACCAGCTGAACTCTCACCTGTCTGCCAACAATCTCCTCAATCCTTTCCAGTCAGCCTACCGCCAGTGCCATAGCACTGAAACTGCCCTACTACACATTCTCAACAATCTCCTCCTTGCAACTGATACTGGCAATGTCTCTCTCCTCACACTCCTTGATCTGTCTGCAGCCTTTGATACCATTGATCATGGTATTCTCCTTTCTAGACTTCATCATACTTTTGGCATCTCTGACATTGCTCTGTCTTGGTTCACTTCATACCTATCAAACAGAAAACAAACCGTTCTCATCAATGGCACTTACTCTCAACCTGCATACCTGACCTGTGGTGTTCCACAAGGATCTGTCCTTGGCCCTGTTCTTTTCACTCTTTACACCTCCCCCTGTCCACCATCACCAACTCCCATTCTATAAAACACCACTTCTATGCTGATGACACCCAACTTCAAGACAGTGACTCACCTGATAATATACAGCGCCTGTTGACTCGCACCACTGAGTGTTACTCGGACATTAAGAACTGGATGACACACAATAGACTTCAGCTTAATGACGACAAAACAGAAGCTATCCTCATTGGCACCCGTCAGAAACTTTCTCAGCTGCCTCCTCTTTCTCTCCCATTATGTAACACATCAGTCCCAATTTCTGATTCAGCTAAAAACCTTGGTGTCTGCATTGACTCTACCCTCTCCATGAACAACTTTGTTTCTCAAACTGCCAGATCCTGCTACTATCATCTCCATCGTATAAAGCTGATCAGGAAGTATCTCTCTGTCGAAACAACTGCAAAACTCGTTCTCTCCTTCATAATGTCTCGCATTGACTATTGCAATTCACTCCTGTCTGGTCTTCCTGCCTCCACCATTCACATCCTACAGCGCATTCAAAACAATGCTGCACGCCTTGTACTCAAAAAGAAAAAAGCTGACCACATATCTCCTCTCCTGGCACAACTTCACTGGCTCCCTGTATCAAAGCGCATACAGTACAAACTAGACACCATGTGCTACAAAAGCCTCAATAACGCAGCCCCCGATTACCTGTCAAGCCTACTTGAGATCTATGTTCCCTCACGTACCCTCCGCTCTGCCTCTGATCCTCTGACTCTTCGCTTTCCACGCACTAAGCTCAATACCTATGGTCCACGAGCCTTCTCTGTTTCTGGTCCACTCTCCTGGAACAAACTTCCTCTCTCAGTCCGTCAGCAACCTACTTTTGTCTCCTTCAAGTCCGCTCTCAAAACTCACCTTTTCTCTCCTGCATAAAATCCTAACCTCACTCAACCCTCCCCTCTGCAGCCTGTCTCCGCTCGGAGGGAATCACATGGTTATAATATATAATTGTATGCTATGCTCTCTATAATTTTCCATTGCTTTTATTCTTGCTTTTATTGCTTTTATTCTTTCTCCCCATTTATAGCCATGCGTGTGTGTGGGTGTGTGTGTGTGTGTGTGTGTGTGTGTGTGTGTGTGTGTCTGTATGTGTGCGTGCGTGTGTGTGCGAGCGTGCGTGCCTGCGTGTGTGTCTGCTTCAGCGCTTAGATTTGATTTTATCAAGATTTTGCGCTATATAAATATTGTAATTATTATTATTATTATGATTATATATTATTTGTTTTTGTTTTTGAAAATTCTTTTTTAAGACTTGCTTTTAGGTACAGTTGCAGACACATCCCTTGTGTGTCTGTGTGTGTGTGTGTGTGTGTGTATGTGTGTGTGTGTGTGTGTGTGTGTGTGTGTGTGTATGTGACCTGTTCTCACGAATGGGGTCACAACTTAATTTTGGGGGGTATAGAGATATTTATATCACAGGAAAGCAGAAAAAATGCTCTTTCCAATGATGTATAATTCAACTAACTGGAAAATCGAGCGAGTTACAGTAATTTAAAGGGAGTGGGTGATGGGACGGCCATTTTGAGAAAAGCAGAGTTAAAGAAGGACAACAAAATTCTCTGCTTTTTCCTTAGCAACCAGTATTCTATCTTCATCAAACTTAGTGAAGTGATATGCTGAGGCCTGTACGGTTTCATGGCCTAAATTAAAGCTCAAACACACGCATTTTCACAGAAAAAATCTGCACATTTTCGATGGGTTATCACTTTAAAATGTTATTTTAACACTCTTTCAGCCCAAATTTCACTTTAATCTTTGCCATAATTGATAGATTAATGGTCAGACAATGTGTAGGAACAAAAATCTCAAATCACCCAGATCGACCCTCACCACCTTTTCAGGCCCGTATCTCAGTTCACACGTTGCGACTTGTGACCCCGTTCGCAAGAACCAGTCACATATATATAAAATAATTAATATATACATATATATGTCATATTGTGCCGCCTGTATCATGAGCATGTAACGTTTACAGTAAGCTGAGTGTGTGTACACAAGCATTCACATGAACTATACTCCACAAAATTTTGTCATGATCTTTTTGTAATGGGGGGCAAGGGGGGTGGAGAGAACCATACCTGTTAAAATTTCCAAACAGTGATGAGCTCCCCTTAAACACTATGTTTTCTTTAAAGCCATGTTTTTTCCCCTTGGACAGCAATCCAGGCGACGCGTGAGGAGTTGGACAAAGCTAGCATTCCCCTGGACCGGCGTGACTACTGCGTGGATTTTTACCTCAAGTTCCTGAGGTGTCGTGAGCAGCACTTTCCCCGCGTTGCCTCTGGCTGTCATCATGAAAAACACGACTATGAGCAGTGCGAATATGAAGAGTGAGTAATGCGTGTGGGGCGGGAGGGTGGGCGCTGGGAGGGGGCTCTTCTCTTGTGCTGACTGCTGTGTTTGCCAGTTTCTCCTTTGTTATCTTCTTCTGCCCATTTTCTGCCTTACATCAGTGTTCACAGAAAGTGGGACAATTTTTCACAACGCCATGATGGTGACAGTGGGGATGATAATCATGATGCCATGCAGCTTCACTCTGGATTAAGAGTGAAACAAGGTTCTACTGTGCGCTTGTTTCATAATGTATTCTTTTGCCGGCCAAGCTAAGTGTCACAACATGAAGTTTTTGAATGAAGCTTATGTCTGTTTTTACATAGAAGTGTTTCAATAATGGAGACACGGAATAAATTCCCGGAAATTCAAGGATGCAAATTTCGATAAAAGTGTAAGAGCAGTGGTACCTGTTTTCAGTGTCAGTTTCAGCTTTTCAAGAAAAGAGTCTCCTTGTTTGGAATATTCTTTACATGTGATGGAGGAGACCCAGTAGTTAATGAATACCTTGCCTAATATTTGTATGCCTGTTTATGTGCCTGTTGAGCCCCTGAGTTATGTCTCTGTGTATGTAAAAACATGGGAAATTCATAGTAATTGTAGAATAATTTTTTTTCTTTTTTTTTTTTTTGAAGTGAGTAAGCACATTTTGATTCAAGGATATTAACCAACATCTGGGATCGCATATCTTGTAAATTCAGTACAGTGGAATCTCTGTACACACGAGACAACAGAGAAACAAATGGTACGACCAGCTGACCAGGATGCCATCAACCAGCCACCACACCAGATGCCCGGCTTTGGAGGAAGACCACTACAACGCTGGAGAGTTTCTGTTTCAGTGTCTAGCTATCAAATCTGTCTTTGTGAAATATGCGGGGGGAGGGGGGTCCATATGCACTGACGTCACAGGTGCCACGTGATGGAGAAGATTCAGTGACAATGGTGCTTTATTTTCCAACGGTAAAAGTTATTGACTGGAAGCCATGTTTCAATCTTGCCGTTGTTAACTAATCAATACACATAACATTTGTTTTCGTAAAGCAACAAGTGCTGTAGCAGATAGTTTAGATCTAATCGCATGTCTTTGCGGTTTAGATCTATTTGCACGATTCATTCAGGAATAGTCTATATGTATCTGTATCAAATCTATCTAGATCTATTGTCAGGTTATAAAGTCTTCAATAGTTCAAATGACACTGATATCCACGCATATTTAGCGTCATCATTTCATGTTTGTGTATCCAAACGCGCGCGCGCACACACACACACACACACACACACACACACACACACACCACACACACACCACACCACACCACACCACACCACACACACACACACACACACACACACACACACACACACACACACACACACACTCACCCCCTCTCTCTCTCTCTCTCTGAGAAGGCCTGAAAGAAAGAGTGTGTGTGTTGAATATGAGCAAAATAGATTTAGAACTTCTCTGTCTCTGTCTTTCTCTCTCTCTCTCTGTCTGTCTGTCTCTCTCTCTCTCTCTCTTGCTCTCTGTCTCTCTCTGTCTGTCTGTCTGTCTGTGTGTGTGTGTGTGTGTGTGGTTGCTCAAACAAAGGCCCATTAGCTGGGATGGTTAAGAGCTTCATGCTGATAACAAGTCATGGGATCGACCCTTGGGATGGCCAGTATTTTTTTTTCTATTTTGTTGTTATTGATGGTGCTGTTGTTATTGTTGTTGTTGTTTACTTTTACACAAGTTGACTGTGTAGAACCATGGAGGCAAAACACTGGAGTCTCGTCATACCCTCCAACATCAAAGTGGACTGGTTCGTAGCCCGCCCGTCTTAACACTCCAGATGTTCTGGTGGGTGTGTGTGTGTTTTGTAGACCCCATCCCCCTCCTGATTTCAAGATCTTACCATCTTGCGGCATTTTTGCTGAGGTTTGAGTTTAATCATCCCTGTGGGGATGCCGGGGGCTCTTTCAGTGTAAGTAGTATCCCCACCATCTGGACATTCTGTGTTAGACATTTCCTCTTTTCTGTCACTCTATGGGGATGCCGGGGGCTCTTTCAGTGTAAGTAGTATCCCCACCTTCTGGACATTCTGTGCTAGACATTTCCTCTTTTCTGTCACTCTATGGGGATGCCGGGGGCTCTTCCAGTGTAAATAGTATCCCCACTTCTGGACATTCTGTGCTAGACATTTCCTCTTTTCTCTCTATAGGTATGCCGAGGGCTCTTTCAGTATAAATAGTATCCCCACCTTCTGGACATTCTGTGCTAGAAATTTCCTCTTTTCTGTAAATAGTATCCCCACCTTCTGGACATTCTGTGCTAGACATTTCCTCTTTTCTGTCACTGTCTTTGTTTCTACCTTGTTCCTTTGCTTTCTGTCATTTCTTCCTATCATTTTCTGCCTTGCTGGTCCATTCACCTGTATGTGTTCTATAAAGTCTTACATACTTGCTCTTAGGATTGATAATTGGGTACATGTATGTATTATGTGTATTTTTGTCTCCAAGGAAACGTGACATGCAACAGCATTTTTTGTCATTTAGGCCGGTTTTTAATGTATGTTTTACTTTAGTTACCATAGTTATGTTTACATTTGTATTCAGGTTTGTTTTTTTAACCCTCTGGTGACCAGTTAGACAGGGTGGTCAGTGCCAGGGACATACCCTCAGAGTATGCTGCGAATGCATAGATAATATGTATTCAATTTTCTTTTCCATCTTTTTTTTCAGCGAGGTATTGTGTGCCATTTGAGATGGTGCTTGCCCTGAAGTAGTTTAATCGGATAACTGATGGCATATTTGGGTGGAACACATGGAATTTTTCTGAGTGTGGTGAATATCTCTTGAAACAAAATATCCAAACAAACTCCAGTAGCAGACCATTACCACAGGTGCCTGTATCTCTCAGGTCTGGTTGGTGTCAAGATGCATTATGAAAGTAAGCGTAGAGTGCAGCTCTTGTCGTGCACTCTCGGTGTAGAATGTAAGTCCATTAGCATCATGATTATCATGTCCATTGTCATCTTCATCGTAGTATGTGAACAATTATTCCTGCTCTACGGTCATTAACTCTTTGACTCCCACACCCTTTATTCCAGCTCTATGGCCATTAACTCTTTGACTCCAACACCCTGAACACCTGTTGCAAAAACTTAACCCTTTTACTCCCTTTTCCTATCCGCCACCTTCCTGCAGGAAGCTGATGGATATGGTGAGGGAGTGAAAGGGTTAAGTTTTTGCTTAGCTGTTATGGCTGACGATGCGGGATGCTGGTGGATAAGGTGAGGGAGTTAAAGGGTTAAAATGGTGCAGAAAATGGATGAAGAAAAAGAAAACTGTTGAAAGTGCCATGTGCACCGATCTGACACACACACACACACACACACACACACACACACACACACACACACACACACACACACACACACACCACACACACACACACACACACACACACACACACACACACCACGCACGCACGCACGCACATACACACGCACACACACACACACAGAGACACAGACACGCAAACACACACACAACACACACAAAATCACACACACAGACACGCAAACACACACACACACAAAACACACACACATCACACACACTCACTCACACACACACACACACACACACACACACACACACACACACACACACACACACACACCACACACACACACACACACACACACCACACACACACACACACACACACACACACACACATACTTGACAATAACAGATGTGTGTTGTGTGTTTCAGTTTTGTTCTGCGCATGAAGGAATACGAACGTGAAAAACGCATGAAGGAGCGCGCCAAGAGGTTAGCAGCCAAACAAGCGGCAGAAGAACTGAGTGATTAGTCATGTGTGTGTGTGTTGTTATTTTATCGTATGTGTCATAAGATAAGGTAGAGCCATGTGTCATTTGTTATTAAATTGTCGCCAGCTGGTTGGTGCAGACACTTTGCCCACTTCTGTCAGTAAGTCGGTCAGCAGTAGAAATGTGGGAATCTTTGAAGGAACGAATTCAGGATTTTCATTAAATTGTGACAACGCAGTGCTGTGGTATTTCAGTCTGTTGTGGTCACTTCATTTTTCAGATTACAAATGGTGTGAACTGACATTGCAGAACATAACGGTGAACTGACAACATTGAAAAATATAACAGTGAACTGACAGCGTTGTACAATATAACGGTGTGAACTGACATTATTGCAGAATGTGATGGTGAATTGACAAGTCAAATCAGCAAGACACTTGCAGGATGTAGATAAAGTTCAGTTACAACAGAAAGATGCGATTGTTACCAAATAAATAGAAAGATGTATCAAAGTGATAAGTATGTCAGATGTGTAATGTCAGAAATGCCATATTTGAACTATGACTGTGCAACAACAACAACAACATGCTGTCATCAATCAGTCAAAAATTCACTCACAAACTGAGACTCGATTTCAGTTTCAGTTGCTCAAGATGATGTCTCCACACTCGGGAAAAAAATTATGTATGCACTGACGCCATTTTTACCACATGATGGAAAAGATGCAAAATGATGATGGCACAAGCCTTAAGCCAGCACATATACCCATGATGTGGCCAGGTCCTGAGAAATAAGTGAAGATGTGTAGGAAAAATTCTGATGACTTAGAAGAAGCAGCACTTCTCTGAGATGTGCTTGTTGGTGGTGGCCTGAAAATTGTCCATTTTTTTGCTGTCACTGATGTGTTGATGATGTAGGCCTACTGGACTGAACAGTAATGTTGTCCCCGAAGTGTCTGGTGTCAAGACTGTCACCACTTGCTGGCAACACTTTTATAGAGCATGTTTGTGATTTGAATTAAACATTTTTGGACATGAGTGATGTACTTTACTTATGTGTTTGGGTGGTGTATTGGTTTGTGTGTGTGTGTGTGTGTGTGTGTGTGTGTGTGTGTGTGTGTCTCTCTCTCTCTACACCAGTCTGACTAAGTGAGAGAGAGAGAGAGAGTGTGTGTGTGTTGTGTGCACCAGTGTGACTAAGTGAGAGTGTGTGCGTGTGTGGCATTAACTCTTTGACTCCTGCACCCTGTCCACCAGCACATTGCATTGTCCAAAATGCTAGAGCAAAAACTTAACCCTTTGACTCCCTCACCCTGTCCACTAGCACATTGCATTGTCCACTATCATCATCATCATCATCAGGTGCCCTGCCGCATGGCGTTGGCGACCATGGACTTCCAACCATCTCTATCTCGTTGCCCCCAGCATCTCCCCCACCCTCTTCATCCTCAGCCACCTGCAAGTCCGTCCAGCATTCTCTCCCTGGTCTACCCGGTGCTCTCTTTCCCTCCAGCTTTCCCGTTGTGACCAGGTGCTCCAAATCCCCCTTCCTCATAAAATGGCCTATAAATGTTGCTTGTCTTTTCCTAACCTTCCTTATCAGTGATCGACTTGTGTCTGCCTCCATCAAGACTGTCTGGTTTGTTTTCTTTGCTGTCCATAGTACTCTCAACATTCTTCTGTGAAACCACATCTCGGCTGCCTCAATCCTGCTCTGGCTTTGCTTGCTGACTGTCCACGCCTCGCATCCGTACAACAGTATTGGTTCTATATAACATTCAAGGACTCTCTTTCTGATGTTAATTGATAGGCATTTGTTGGTAAGAATGCTTGTCATCTTCTTGAATGCTGTTTTGGCTTGGCCGATTCTGCCAGCTATTTCCGATGTGCATCTGCCGTCTGATGAAATGACCGTTCCCAGGTATTTGAACTTATTAACCTGTGTCAAGGTTGTGCCATTTGCTGTTATGTTGCAGGAGGGGATTTCATGTTTTTTACTGATCATCATGACTTCAGTCTTCCTGCTGTTTAGTTCCAACCCCTTACCTTTGCTTTCTGTTTCTAGTGTATTCACAAGGTTTTGTAGGTCCCTTTCATTTTCTGCAATTAGCACAGTGTCATCTGCGTATCGAATGTTGTTTATCATTTTCCCTCCAACCTTTAATCCAGGGTCTTCTTCTACGTTTCTCATGATCTTTTCGCTATATAGTGAAAACAGATCTGGTGACAAAACACAACCCTGTCTGACTCCTCTTTCGATGTTTTGGAAAGAGCTTATATATTGTTTTCTATTCTCATTGCAGCTGTTTGTTCCCAGTACATATTCCTGATTATTCGTAGATCTTTTCCATCGACATTGAGTCTCTCCAGTTGGTTGATCAATTCTTCATGTCGTACCCGATTGAAAGCCTTGATATAGTCAACAAAGCATAAATACAAATGCTTATTCATCTCGATTGACCTCTCTATGATAGTTCTTAGGATGTATATGGCATTAATAGTTCCTTTCCCCTCCACAAATCCACACTGTTCTGCTATTTCTCTTTTGATTCTATTCCTTGTCCTCATCATGATTATTCTTAACAGGATTTTTGTTACATGACCCATCAAACTGATTGTGCGATGGGGTTCGCATTCTATAGCCCCTGTCTTCTTTGGAAGTGCAATGAAAATTGATTTTGACATATCTTTGGGGATTTTTCCAGTCATAAATTTCATTTTGGAGGAGTTATTTTTTCTATGCCAAATTCCTCCAGGGCTTCAGTCATCTCTGTAGTAATGTTGTCTGGTCCTGGGGCTTTTCCTGGTTTCATCTTTTTCAGTACTGCTCTGACTTCATCTTTCATTATGGGTGGTCCTTCAAAGTTCTTTTTTATAATGTGTTCTTCGTTTCTGTCATCCTCAAAAAGGTCTTTAATGTACTCTCCCCATCTGTCTAATACCTTGTCTTTTTCCATGATAAGCGTGCCATCTTTTGATTTTAAGCAACCAGTTGATGTGCATGTATTTTTCCTGTGAACAATTTCTTCAATTCGTCTGTACATACCCTGAGGATCCATTTTGTGTCGTTCTTCTATCTCTTTGCATTTTGTGTTCAGCCAAGCTTCCTTAGCTTCATTGCACCTATACCTGATTTCTTTGTTTATCTTCCTGTATATCTCCTCGTTTCTCTTTGCCTTCCTCCTTTTCTCCATCAGGCCCAAAATTTCATTAGTCATCCAGCTCTTTTTTGCTTTTCTATTTGCCTTAGGGATTTCCTCACAAGCTTCATTTATAGAACTTCTCAACTTTGTCCATTGTTCCTCACTGTCACCAACGTCTTCCAGAGCACTGAGTTTGTTTTGAACATGTACATTAAATTTTTGACGTATCATTTCATCTGTCTTCAAGAGTCCAAGGTTTAGTTTGATGTTGCTTTTGGTCTGTTTCCTTTTTCTCAATTTCAGCCTAAACCTTCCCACTACCGGGTTGTGGTCACTGTTGCAGTCTGCGCCTGGTAGTGTTTTTGTTGACAGTAAAGAATTTCTAAATCTTTTGTTGATCAGGATGTAGTCAATTTGATTTTTGGTATTATCTCCTGGACTCATCCAAGTCCATTTTCTTCTGTTAGGCTGCTCAAACCAGGTGTTTCCTACTATGAACTCATTCATCTGTGCCCATTCTACAAGCTTCCCCCCTCTTTCGTTTTGTGTACCAAGGCCATGAGGTCCAACTATATCCTCCACCCTATCCTGTCCCACTTTAGCATTAAAATCTCCCATTATGACTGTAACTTCCTGTGATTTACATTGGACCTTGGCCATCTCTAAAACTTCGTAGAAGTTGTCGATGTCTTCCTGAGTACTTGCGGATGTTGGTGCATAAACCTGTATGATGTTGATATCAAAAGGTTTCCCTCTGAATTTGACCAGTAAAACTCTGTCGGACACTGTTGTCCACTATGCTAGAGCAAAAACTTAACCCTTTGACTCCCACACCCTGTCCACCAGCACATTGCATTGTCCACCATGCTAGAGCAAAAACTTAACCCTTTGACTCCCACACCCTGTCCACCAGCACATTGCATTGTCCACCATGCTAGAGCAAAAACTTAACCCTTTGACTCCCACACTCTGTCCACCAGCACATTGCATTGTCCACCATGCTAGAGCAAAAACTTAACCCTTTGACTCCCTCACCCTGTCCACCAGCACATTGCATTGTCCACCATGCTAGAGCAAAAACTTAACCCTTTGACTCCCTCACCCTATCCACAGCTTCCTGCCGGAAGCTGGTGGATAAGGTGACAGATTCAAAGAGTTTAATTTTTGCAGTTTGTGGATTGGGTACGGGAGTCCAAGGGTTAAGGCACACCAGTACCAAGGGAGTTTTGCGCTTTATAATCCGTTAGTTCTCACATCGTTCACTGCAGGTGGTTAAGACACACCAGTAGGCCTACCAAGGGAGTTTAGGGCTTTATAATCCGTTAGTTCTCACATCATTCACTACACATTTCTCACATCATCATTGCAGCCTTCAACAAACCACCAGGACGGTTCTAATCCATGATTTATTATGTCACACAAGTATAACTGGATTTGTCATGGGACACATCCCTAATCCACAACTTGATATAAAACTGACATCCAAAACTAAGATGTTTCAATTTCTCATGAAACATTCAGAACTAAATTACATGGATTTTTTTCCATAAAATTTCAAGTAAAATATATTCCATGGATTTGTCATTGAACATGTCCATTAAGTATATTCCAATTATATTTTCCATAAAATATTCAGTAAGTAAATTCCATAGATATTTTCATAAAATATAAGTAAAATCCGTGGATTTGTCATGGAACATGTTCAGATAACTCGAAATCCATGGAACTTACATACTCAGACACTATAACTTTACAGATTTCTCATGAAAATATGTATAAAAAATAGTAGACAAGCAATGAAGAACATGATACACGTTGATTCAGCCACAGAATCATGAAGCTGGTGAAGTAGGGCCTACACAATAAAGGCAAAATTCAAGCCAAGCATTAACCCTTTGACTTCCACACATCCTGTCCATCAGCATCCTACATTGTCAACCATGATAGCAGAGCAAAAACTGAACGCTTTTAACTCTCACCCTATCCACCAGCTTCCCACAGGGAGTTAAAGGGTTCAGTTTTTGCGGTTAGTGGATAGCGTGAGGGAGTCCAAGGATTAAAGATATAAATTTTGAAAAGTGAAGCATTCAATATTTTGGTTGGGCA
Source organism: Monoplex corrugatus (assembly GCA_030674185.1). Lineage (NCBI taxonomy): Eukaryota > Metazoa > Mollusca > Gastropoda > Littorinimorpha > Ranellidae > Monoplex > Monoplex corrugatus. The sequence goes on from CM060315.1 coordinate 92,644,059, forward strand.
AGACAACTACAGTAAGATGATTCAAATGAGAACGTAAACGACACAGGGTGAAACATGATCCCAGCTACACAGTCAAAACCACATCACATCACATCACACCACATCACATCACACCACATCACATCACACCACATCACATCATCACATCACATCACATCATCACATCACACCACATCACATCACATCACATCACACCACATCACATCACACCACATCACACCACACCACATCACATCACATCACATCACACCACATCACATCACATCACATCACATCACATCACATCACAGCTAGACGTCTTTTTCACCCTGCTTCCAGGATTTTTTTGTTTGTTGTTGTTATCTCCATGACTTCCATTTGTGGTGATCACAGGATGTTTAACCTCCACAACACAGCCACTGGGTAAACATCACATTATTGTCTTGAAGACGCAGTGGTTACGCAAAAGTCAAATCAAATTGTGTCACATTTGAAAACAAAATATTTAATTATCGTTATTTTTGTTTTTGTTTAAAGCCCAGCCGACTGCGTACAGCCATATCAGGGCTATAACTATTTCAGAACATATACAATACTTCAACAGGAAAAAAGGAAAAGAAAATTCAGTACACATATCAATGCATTCGCGTACATAATTTAAGGAGATGCCCCTGGCGTTGACTACTCCAATTTGTCACACAAAGGATTTAAAAAACAAACATGAATAGGCCTACAAATTAAAGCATAAGGACACTAAAACATATGTAAAAACAGGCCAAAACTGCCTAAAATTGTGTCCACGTATCTCATTTCCCTAGAGCCAAAAAAAACCAAACTTAATACATGTACCCAATTGTCCATCCTGAGAGAAAGTATGTAAGACTTTATCGAACACATACAGATGAATGGACCAACAAGGTAGAAAATGATAGGAAGAAATGACAGAAAGCAAAGGAACAAGGCAGAAACTAGTAACAGAATTTCCAGAAGGTGGGGATACTATTTTTACTGAAAGAGCCCCCGGCTTCCCCACAGGGGGAAATACTTAATTTATACACAAAATATTTAATTTTTTCCATATCACAAGAACTACAACAAGTATCGCACAAAACTGTGACCTGGCTTAATTAACCCTTTCACTTCCACACCATGTCCACCAGCATGCTGTATTGCTAACCTTGCTAGCAAAACAAAAACTTAACCCTTTGATTCCCTTACCCTATCCACCAGCTTCCTGCAGGAAGCTGGCGGATAAGGTGAAGGAATCAAAGGGTTAAGTTTGTGCAGTTGATGGATAGGTTGCGGGAGTCAAAGGGTTAACCTTCACCACAGGGTCCAGTCTCATCCACTTTAAGGTTGGTAATGAGACTTGTTGACCAACACCACAGGTACCTGTATCTCTCTGGCCCGGTTGATGCTGGACAGTTTGTGAAAGGAAGTGTGCAGTGCAGACCTGTCGCAGTCTCCATGTAACACTGAACTCATTTCATGTGACATCTGACATTGTGAAAAAGGTTGTCCATGATCTGTGGCCCGCTCACACGGTGACCTCACATGTCAGTGGGTATAGAGGTGAATGACATAGGAGGTAGCCTGATGGAGGTGAATGACACAGGAGGTAGCCTGATGGAGGTGAATGACATAGGAGGTAGCCTGATGGAGGTGAATGACATAGGAGGTAGCCTGATGGAGGTGCATGACACAGGAGGTAGCCTGATGGAGGTGAATGACATAGGAGGTAGCCTGATGGAGGTGAATGACATAGGAGGTAGCCTGATGGAGGTGAATGACACAGGAGGTAGCCTGATGGAGGTGAATGACACAGGAGGTAGCCTGATTATAGGAGGTAGCCTGATGGAGGTGAATGACACAGGAGGTAGCCTGATGGAGGTGAATGACACAGGAGGTAGCCTGATGGAGGTGAATGACACAGGAGGTAGCCTGATGGAGGTGAATGACACAGGAGGTAGCCTGATGAGGTGAATGACACAGGAGGTAGCCTGATGGAGGTGAATGACACAGGAGGTAGCCTGATGGAGGTGAATGACACAGGAGGTAGCCTGATGGAGGTGAATGACACAGGAAGGTAGCCTGATGGAGGTGAATGACACAGGAGGTAGCCTGATGGAGGTGAATGACATAGGAGGTAGCCTGATGGAGGTGAATGACATAGGAGGTAGCCTGATGGAGGTGAATGACACAGGAGGTAGCCTGATGGAGGTGAATGACACAGGAGGTAGCCTGATGGAGGTGAATGACATAGGAGTAGCCTGATGGAGGTGAATGACATAGGAGGTAGCCTGATGGAGGTGAATGACATAGGAGGTAGCCTGATGAAGGTGAATGACACAGGAGGTAGCCTGATGGAGGTGAATGACACAGGAGGTAGCCTGATGGAGGTGAATGACATAGGAGGTAGCCTGATGGAGGTGAATGACACAGGAGGTAGCCTGACGGAGGTGAATGACACAGGAGGTAGCCTGATGGAGGTGAATGACACAGGAGGTAGCCTGACGGAGGTGAATGACACAGGAGGTAGCCTGATGGAGGTGAATGACACAGGAGGTAGCCTGATGGAGGTGAATGACACAGGAGGTAGTCTGATGGAGGTGAATGACACAGGAGGTAGCCTGATGGAGGTGAATGACACAGGAGGTAGCCTGATGGAGGTGAATGACACAGGAGGTAGCCTGATGGAGGTGAATGACACAGGAGGTAGCCTGATGGAGGTGAATGACACAGGAGGTAGCCTGATGGAGGTGAATGACACAGGAGGTAGCCTGATGGAGGTGAATGACAAGGAGGTAGCCTGATGGAGGTGAATGACACAGGAGGTAGCCTGATGGAGGTGAATGACACAGGAGGTAGCCTGATGGAGGTGAATGACACATGAGGTAGCCTGACGGAAGTAGTAAAGAAGATGAGATAAGGACAAAAATCAGAAGCACACCTTTTCTTTTCTGTAACATTGCACTTCAGATTTCCTGTGTGTTCATTTTTTGTATCCCAAATTGTATGCCACATGAATGGCCACAGAAGCTGGCACAGTTTTTACAATGCGGCGATGGTCATGATGACATGGCTGATAATCGTAATACTATGGAGCTCCATCCACGACTGAGATCGCGTGACGGGGCTGTAGTCTATGCATAGCCTACTATCAGATATCATCATATATCCTGGCACCAACCAGGTCCAAGAGATACAGACACCTGTGGTGTTGGTCAAAACATTTGTGCAACATCCTCAATGACGCATCCGAGAAGTGGATGAGCCTCGACTGTGTGGTCCCAGTCTTCCCAACGAGCCCATAGCACGCTCCGCTCTGGATTGGAGCCGGTTAAAGCTGAAAAATCCCACAACGATTTTAGAAGGGACAGTTGGGGATTTGAACCCACAACCTTCCTTTTGGTAGTCCTTTGCGCTAACCACTACACCATGGTGACTGGTTGAAGAGGGCAACACTAATTTTTACATTTTCTATGTATTGTGATAATATCAAAACAGATTTCTATTAATAATGATCAGCAGATAAAAAACGTCCTAGACTGGTAACATACACAAAGGTCGTTGGACGCTGAAGATTACCACAGAGGTGTGTCATTTTGTGCAGTGTACTGGGCTACATGGACACTATGAACTCTTTGTTATGTGACATGACGTGGTGTATGCGTGACGCCATTCATGAGGTGTGGATGGGTGATGGGTGGGGTGGGGAGTCTGGTATGCTGCGATGTGGTGGGATTCAGCGTGGTTTGATTCAGTTTACAAGTCTGGAACAGTTTATTAAAAAAACAGAAAAGACAGGAAGAAACAGCTTAATCAATAATAATCAGTCTCTAAAGTGTGGAATTATTACAAAATCAAGACCTTTGGCTTTGTTTTAAGCAAAACTGAACACACACACACACACACACACACACACACACACAAACACACACACACACACACAAACACACACACAAAACACACACACACAAACACACACACACAAACACACACACACACATACATACACACACAACACACATATACACACACACACACACACACACAAACACACACACACACACACACACACACACACACACACACACACATATAATTATATAAACATTAACAGTACAACAGAAACACAGTCAAGACTGACCAAAAAAACCTGTCACCTCAGAACTCAACGTTTTTGTTCTTTGCTAATGTTTCGCCAACGTCCACTTTCATGAAGCACTTAGGGTTCGTGTGGTGTGTCGCTGTGCAAGAAGTTACCAATGATGATAATGTTGAAACTGTCCATATGTCACCTTACACATGTATTTCTCCTGTGTGTTAAATAATACACATGGGGCATTCTTTTCTCATACAAGAGTTCAGGGTCCTGAAAAGGTTTGGGTAAAATCTGGAACTGTTTAACCCTTTGACTCCCGCACCCTGTCCACCAGCATCTTGCACTGTCAACCATGCTAGCAAAGCAAAATTCTACCCCTTTAACTACCTCATCCTATCCACCAGCTTCCTGCAGGAAGCTAGTGGATAGGGTGAGGGAATCAAAAGGTTACAGTTTTGCAGTTGGTGGATAGGGTGCGGGAGTCAAAGGGTTAAAGGCAGTGTCCTTAGTGGGTTGAACAGAACATCTAGAATTGTTCACTGTCCTTCGTAAATTAGAACATATCTCCTCTCCTGGCACAACTTCACTGGCTCCCTGTATCAAAGCGCATACAGTACAAACTAGACACCATGTGCTACAAAAGCCTCAATAACGCAGCCCCCGATTACCTGTCAGGCCTACTTGAGATCTATGTTCCCTCACGTACCCTCCGCTCTGCCTCCGATCCTCTGACTTTTCGCTTTCCACGCACTAAGCTCAATACTTATGGTCCACGAGCCTTCTGTTTCTGGTCCACTTTCCTGGAACAAACTTCCTCTCTCAGTCCGTCAGCAACCTACTTTTGTCTCCTTCAAGTCCGCTCTCAAAACCTTTTCTCCTCTGCATAAAATCCTGACCTCACTCAATCCCCTCTGCAGCCTGTCTCCACTCGGAGGGGAATCACATTGTAATATATAATTGTATATAATATGCTCTCTATAATTTTCCATTGCTTTTATTCTTTCTCCCCATTTATAGCCGTGTACGTGTGCGTGTGCGTGTGTGCGTGTGCGTGTGTGCGTGGTGCGTGCGTGCGTGCGTGTGTGTGCGTGCGTGTGTGTTTTAGCGCTTAGATTTGATTTTATCAAGATTTTGCGCTATATAAAATATTGTATATTATTATTATTATTAACACAAACGTCAAAAATTGTTTCAAAGGCAGTGTCCTCAATGGATTGAACAGAACATCTAAAATTGTTCATTGTCCTTAGCAAATTAGGCCACAATATCTAGGATTCTTTACCAGGCAGTGTCTGAAATAGGTTGGGTCAGGACGGGCACTGCTGAACTCTGCTAAAGTCACACAACAGAAGTGCATAGCCTCCTCTAATGGGTGGCCCCAGGGCAGCTTGACATCTGGCTCCCATTAACTTCCAGGCACTGGGATGTTAACCCTTTGACTCCCGCACTCTGTCCAACAACTGCAAAAAAATTAACCCTTTGATGCCCTCACCTAATCCACTGGTTTCCTGCTAGAAGCTGGTGAATATGGTAAGGGAATCAAAGGGTTAAGTTTCTGCCTTGTTAGCATGGTTGGCAATGCAGGATGCTGGTGTACAAGGTGCAGGAGTCAAAGGGTTAACTGAATGAAGGTGGGGTTGGTGGTGTGTTGTGGGTCTTCAAAGAGTGGTAGACAATCAACACCACTGGAGCAATGTAGAAGCTGGGACAGCCATTAAAAAAAAGTCCAGATTTGTTTAACCTTTTGACTCCCGCACCCTATCCACCAACTGCAAAAACTTGACCCTTTGACTCCCTCACCCTATCCACCAGCTTCCGCAGGAAGCTGGTGGATAGGGTGAGGGAGTCAAAGAGTTGTAAGTTTTTGGTTTGCTAGCATGGTTGACAATGCAGGATGCTGGTGGACAGGGTGCAGGAGTCAAAAGGTTAAGTTTTTGCTTTGCTAGCATGGTTGACAATACAGGATGCTGGTGGACAGGGTGCAGGAGTCAAAGGGTTAAGGTTTTGGTTTGCTAGCATGGTTGACAATGCAGGATGCTGGTGGACAGGGTGCAGGAGTCAAAGGGTTAAGATCAGACTTGAGGAAAACATTGACTACTACTCTTACGCAGGCTAGAGCTCCTGTGGGCACTCTCTATCTAAACACATTTATAAACTCTCACAAACCTACCTGCCTACCACAGGGAACAGATTTTTCCATGTACGACTTATTTATCTCACCTTAGAAAGGCATGCATGTCTACTCCGTCTTCGGGAAGCTAAGGAGAGAACCTGGAAGAAATACAGGTGAATGATCAGGAAAGCAGAAATTTATATAAGAAAGTCAACTCCATCTTTAGGAAGCTCGAAGAGAATATAGAAGAACTACGGGTGAATGACCTGGAAGGCAGAAATAAGAAACAGGGCTTAAGACAGGAGGAGGAAAAAAACCACTGAAACTAGGGGGGGTCCGGGGGCTATGAACGCTTGCAAGCCGATCACGGATGCCTCGCTCCTTTTGTTTTTTGTTTTGTTTGTTTTTTGACAAACCGAAATCGCGGAATTCCGCCCAGACGCGGAACGTTTTAAGCCCTGAAGAAAGAGTCTTTGTGAGGACAAGACAGCATGACAGGAAAGAGGAACCCCTAACTACACTAAAAGCAAACTGGTAAGCTCCTGTGGTTCCACAGCAGGAGGAGACCTTCATTTCTGTATCCTCTGTATCTTACTGCTAAGGAGAACACAGGACAAGAGGTGCATCAAGTCTAACAAGAACGCTCATAGACAGGACTGAGTCTGTCAGCGTGACACTAAAATTTCAACAACACATATTCAAATAGGAAAATATACTTCAAAATACCATCTCTGTTAAAAGATATGTGAAGAAAGCAGTAACACAAAGCAATCATTCTTTGTGTGTTGATCATATGTATATGTGAAGAAAGCAGTAACACAAAGCAATCATTCTTTGTGTGTTGATCATATGTATATGTGAAGAAAGCAGTAACACAAAGCAATCATTCTTTGTGTGTTGATCATATGTATATGTGAAGAAAGCAGTAACACAAAGCAATCATTCTTTGTGTGTTGATCATATGTATATGTGAAGAAAGCAGTAACACAAAGCGATCATTCTTTGTGTGTTGATCATATGTATATGTGAAGAAAGCAGTAACACAAAGCAATCATTCTTTGTGTGTTGATCATACCAAACACTGCCGTAAAATGAAACACAATATTCAATACTGTCGTGAGATCCAGCAGTTTGAACTCAACTAACAAAAAACCTTTGCAGAACACATTCAAGTTCATCACTTTGTTTCACTTGGATGGCAAAAAGAAGCAAAGAACCAAATGCTGGGGGGAGTGGGGAGTGGGGAGCCGGAGTGGGGGAGTAGGGAGCCGGAGTGGGGGGATGGGGAGCCGGAGTGGGGGAGTAGGGAGCCAGAGTGGGGGATGGGGAGCCGGAGTGGGGTAGCAGGAATAGGGAGCCAGAGTGGGGGGGGTAGGGAGCCGGAGTGGGGGGGTGGGGAGCCGGGGTGTGGAGTGGGGAGTTGGAGTGGGGGAGTAGAGAGCCGGGGTGTGGGAGTGGGGGAGTAGGGAGCCGGAGTGGGGAGCCGGGGTGTGGGAGTGGGGGAGTAGGGAGCCGGGTGGGGAGTGGGGGAGCCGGAGTGGCAGGAGTGGGGGGGGGGGGGGAGACAAAGAGCAAAATGTGACCATCAACAGAGAGACTGGGGTCGTCTAAATGCTGTTGTTTTTGTTACAAATTCAGACAAATAAAAAAATTGGCAGCAGAAATTAACCAACAAAGTGAAAAGGTTGTATTGCTTTTTGTTCTTCTCATCACATCACATAACAACAAAAGTTAGCAATATGAATGTCTATAAATTATCATCTACCCAATAATCAGGTACAGTGGTTTCTGCAATGGACCACTGACTGGAAGGTCATAGGTTCAAAACCCCATCAATCCAAACAAATCATTGTGGGATTTTTCAGCCATGACCAGTTCTCACCCACAGTTGAGCATGTTATACTTATAGGCTCACTGAGCAGACTGGGACCACACAGTTGAATTTCGTTCGCTTTACAGACGATTCATTCAGGGTGTTGCTCAAAATATCATGACCAACTTTACAGCTGTCTGTATCTCTCAGGCCTGACTAACTGGGTTGGGGAATATAAATATGACATCAAGTATAGACTACAGCCCTGTCACACAGTCCCAATCCCAAATGGAACTCCACATCATCATCACATCATGAGTGGTGTGGGGGTAGTGACACAGGAGGTGTGCTGGACAGCTGAAATGAGTGGTGTGGGGGTAGTGACACAGGAGGTGTGCTGGACAGCTGAAATGAGTGGTGTGGGGGTAGTGACACAGGAGGTGTGTTGGAGAGCTGAAATGAGAGGTGTGGGGATAGTGACACAGGAGGTGTGTTGGACAGCTGAAATGAGCGGTGTGGGGGTAGTGACACAGGAGGTGTGTTGGAGAGCTGAAATGAGAGGTGTGGGGATAGTGACACAGGAGGTGTGTCGGACAGCTGAAATGAGCGGTGTGGGGGTAGTGACACAGGAGTGTGGTTGGACAGCTGAATGAGCGGTGTGGGGGGTAGTGACACAGGAGGTGTGTTGGACAGCTGAAAGAGCGGTGTGGGGGTAGTGACACAGGAGGTGTGTTGGACAGCTGAATGAGTGGTGTGGGGGTAGTGACACAGGTGGTGTGTTGGAGAGCTGAAATGAGCGGTGGGGGGGTAGTGAAACAGGTGTGTTGGAGAGCTGAAATGAGCGGTGTGGGGGTAGTGACACAGGTGTGTTGGAGAGCTGAAATAAGTGGTGTGGGGGTAGTGACACAGGAGGTGTGTGGACAGCTGAAATGAGCGTGTTGGGATAGTGACACAGGAGGTGTGTTGGACAGCTGAGATGAGCGGTGTGGGGGTAGTGACACAGGAGGTGTGTTTGGAGAGCTGAGATGAGCGGTGTGGGGGTAGTGACACAGGAGTGTGTTGAGAGCTGAAATGAGCAGTGTGGGGATAGTGACACAGGTGTGTTTGGAGAGCTGAAATAAGTGGTGTGGGGGTTAGTTGACACAGGAGGTGTGTTGGAGAGCTGAAATGAGCGGTTGTGGGGTAGTGACACAGGTGTGTTGAGGAGCTGAAATGAGCGGTGTAGGGGTAGTGACACAGGACATGTGTTGGACAGCTGAAACGAGCGGTGTGGGGGTATGACACAGGAGGTGTGTTGGACAGCTGAAATGAGTGGTGTGGGGTTAGTGACACAGGAGGTGTGTTGGACAGCTGAAATGAGCGTGTGGGGCTAGTGACACAGGAGGTGTGTTGGAGAGCTGAGATGAGCGTTTGGGGGTAGTGACACAGGAGGTGTGTTGGAGAGCTGAGATGAGCGGTGTGGGGGTAGTGACACAGGTGTGTTGGAGAGCTGAAATGAGCATGTGGGGATAGTGACACAGGTGTGTTGGAGAGCTGAAATAAGTGGTGTGGTGGTAGTGACACAGGAGGTGTGTTGGAGAGCTGAAATGAGCGGTGTGGGGGTAGTGACACAGGTGTGTTGAGGAGCTGAAATGAGCGGTGTAGGGGTAGTGACACAGGACATGTGTTGGACAGCTGAAACGAGCGGTGTGGGGGTAGTGACACAGGTGTGTTGGACAGCTGAAATGAGTGGTGTGGGGATAGTGACACAGGAGGTGTGTTGGACAGCTGAAATGAGCGGTGTGGGGGTACTGACCCAGGAGGTGTGTTGGACAGCTGAAATGAGGGTGTGGGGGTAGTGACACAGGAGGTGTGTTGGACAGCTGAAATGAGTGGTGTGGGGGTAGTGACACAGGAGGTGTGTTGGACAGCTGAAATGAGTGGTGTGGGGGTAGTGACACAGGTGGTGTGTTGGACAGCTGAAATGAGCGGTGTGGGGGTAGTGACACAGGAGGTGTGATGGAGAGCTGAAATGAGCGGGTGGGGGGTAGTGACACAGGAGGTGTGATGGAGAGCTGAAATGAGCGGTGTGAGGGGTAGTGACACAGGAGGTAGTGTGAAAGATAGGTATCAAGAAAAAATATATCTAAAATTGGATGAAAACACACGGATTTCTTTTTAATAACAGATGAGTATGACACAGAAAAATCACAGGAAAGCGTTTTGGCGACTCAACAAAATGTCGAATAGTACAAGAAGTTTTGTAGGATAACAATTCAGATGGAGTAACAGATCACACTGTCAAAAATGTCATACAAATCTCACGCTTTTAACCCTTTGACTTCCGCATCCTATCCACCAACTGCAAAAACTTGACCCTTTGATTCCCTCACCCTTTCCACCAGCTTCCTGCAGGAGCTGGTGGAAAGGGTGAGGGAATCAAAGGGTCAAGTTTTTGCTTTGCTAGCTTGGTTGGCAATACAGGATGTTGATGGACAGGGTGCGGAAGTCAAAGGGTTAAGCGCCAACAAATGAAACATCTTATAAGAAAATAAAAACAGAAATGAAGACAAACAAACAAACAAACAACCATGAGAACACAAATGTACCAAAAAGTGTTTAAAAAATTGCAAAAGCCAAAGAATAGAAATGCCGGAATTCTCTCTGTATAATTTGTTCATGGAAGTAGTTTTGCCAGTCTGTACAACCTGGTCAATTTTCAAAAAAGATAAGCAAAATAATTGTAAAACCAACAAGCCTATATCGCAAGTGAGTGTACAAGAGCGCATTCATATGCGTAAGAGTATGTGGGCATGCATGCATGAATGTACGCTTTGCTTGATGTTCTGTTCCCTGTCCCCTTGTAGCATCCTGGGTGTCGCGGGCAGAAAGAGTTAACGGTCAGCGGTGAGCTGGAAGGTCTGAAGTGGAGAAATGCCGTGTGACGTCAAGGTCTCTTTCACACCATCCATCCTGGTCTTCCTTGGTCTGCCTCTCACTGTAAATCCACATGTCTTTGTGTTGTCTGTTTGTTGAGCCAGCTGTGGGTTGTACTGTGGTCAGATGACCAAACACTTCATTCTGTGTTGTATGCTTGTGAGCCAGCTGGTGGGGTTGTATTGTGGTCAGATGACCCAAACCACTTCATTCTGTGTTGTCTGCTTGTTGAGCCAGCTGGTGGGTTGTATTGTGGTCAGATGACCAACCACTTCATTCTGTGTTGTAGGCTGTTGAGCAGCTGGTGGGGTTGTATTGTGGTCAGATGACCAAACCACTTCATTCTGTGTTGTAGGCTTGTTGAGCCAGCTGGTGGGGTTGTATTGTGGTCAGATGACCCAAACCACTTCATTCTGTGTTGTATGCTTGTTGAGCCAGCTGGTGGGGTTGTATTGAGGTCAGATGACCACACCACTTCATTCTGTGTTGTATGCTTGTTGGCCACTGGTGGGTTGTATTGTGGTCAGATGACAAACCACTTCATTCTGTGTTGATGACTATGATGGTGGACTGGTGTTGTTCCCACCATTTCTCTGATCTTGGTGTTTCTGATCATGTCACGTCTGGTCTTGTTGTACGCTTTGCTTAACAGTCCTCACAGGTATCTGGTCCTGACATATTAAAACGAGAGATCTTGTATATAAAGCTTTTTTCCCTTCAATAATTCATAATGCCAATTTTCGATGAATCATACAATACTTGTGACCACACTGATCAAGAGCAGCATTCAAACCAAAACATGTAATACAAAAATCATGAAAAATCATACAAACTGTACAAAATGATTCTAAACATACTAATCTGTATACAAAATTTTCCCCAAATTAAAAAAATTCACAAATCACATGATAGGTAATGATGATGTCATAATCTAACGATTGATATGAAAGCAATCAAAGCATAACTGGAAATGGTCGCTACAATAAAACACAGCTCATCATGATGATAACGATAATCTAACAACTGATATGAAAACAATACCTAAAAATATTAACATCTGGTAAAAAAATCATACACTGTTCATCATAATATTGGCACAGTAAATAAGCAGAAGTGTCATGTGTTGGTCGTATCTATCATTCCCTCTTCATTTCCCTGTACGCCAAAAAGTCAAGGCTGTATACAAAGTCTGGAGAAGAGTGGCAGAATGGATCAGATGTTCGCCGGCCAGAAACTGAACTCAAGGTTCCAAGGTTCATTTCGTGTACAGGCTTCGACTGTTCACCTTAATTTGACCTGAAAATTAAACTGAACATCTTGTCCTTTGACCTGAAAATTAAACTGAACATCTTGTCCTTTGACCTGAAAATTAAACTGAACATCTTGTCCTTTGGAAGGGGACAAAAAAAACGATCGGACTCGTGTGTCTTTTGGGTTGTGGACGCTAAAGATCTCATGGTAGTTGAAAATCGTGAAGAGCAGGACATTTTCAACTGCTGTAGGATCTTAAACATGTGCAGGCCAGAAGCTAGCAATTACATTCAAGTTGTCATTCTATGTTTACTGTATGTGAAGGATAAAAAAAAAACAGGATACCACTGAATCAACACTGTATGTATTCAAAGGAAAACCAGACATGAATGAATCAACATTCAGTGTAAAAAACAAAGTGATATCCATAATTCAACAATGTAATCAAAGGGGAAAAAGTATACACAACAATAATTCAACATTGTGTGCAAAGAAAAACTTGACATCAATCATTTTACACTGTAATCACAGGAAAAACAGACATCCATGATTCAACGTAGTATGCAAGGGTTAAACAGACATCAACGATCTATCCTCAAAGTTGCTGGTGGAAGGGGAGGGGGTGTGATATTGATTTTTAGCTCTTTATCAATTTCTCAGCTTAATGCAGAAAACCTATAGCAAATACAAAAACAGAAAAATGTCAAGCAAAAATCATTTAAAATCATTCTTACAAACTAGTTAGGCTGGCTCCTCTAATACAACCATGAATTCTAAGTGTCCCCACCCTCCCTCCTTCCATTTCAAGACCTTTCCTGTACAAAGAGTTAAGCACAGGCTCGAGGAGTCCGCCAGACATCAGATTGGGCAGAGCACATATGGAATTGTCTGAGTTCTCTGAATCCCTCTTGAATCAGTGCTGACCTCTTTGGTAAATAAGACCTCCTAGAAATTTGCCTTTTCTTCTTTAAGACAATGAACTCTTTTGTTACTTAAATCATTCGAACAATTTGCTTTTCCTTCACTTTAAGAAACTGATAACCTTAACCCTCTGACTCCTGCACACTATCCACCAACTGCAAAAACTTAACCCTTTGACTCCCTCACCCTATCCACCAGCTTTAACTCAACCCTCAGACTCCCTCATCCTATCCACCAGCTTCCTGCAGGTGAATAGGGTGAGGGAATAAAGGGTTAAGTTTTCCCTTTGGTTGACAATGCCAGAGATAGAGGAGATGGTGCAGGAGTCAAAGGGTTAAGACTGAAAACGAAGTATTATCTGAAAAAAGTCTTTAAGATTGAAAACCAAACAATCCCCTTAACCCTTTGACTCACACACCTTTTAAACCAGCATCCTGCATTGTTAACTATACTAGCATAGCAAAAACTTAACCCTTTGACTCCCACACCTTGTAAACCAGCATCCTGCATTGTTAACTATACTAGCATAGCTAAAAAACTTAACCCTTTGACTCCCACACCTTGTAAACCAGCATCCTGCATTGTTAACTATACTAACATAGCAAAAACTTAACTCTTTGACTCCCTTACCCTATCCACCAGCTTCCTGCAGGAATCTGGTGGATAAGGTGAGGGAGTGGAAAGAGTTATGTTTTTGCAGTTGTTGGATAGCATGCGGGAGTCAAACGGTTAAAGAAGATTTAAACCTGAAAACTGACAACCGTCTAAGAGAAGTCTTACCATTGACATTCAGCCAGGGTCTTAGGCAAGTCTTAGGAATGAACAACAACCATCGCCTTAGACAAGTCTTAAAACTTAAAATCAACCATCTTTGAAAAATGAACCATTATATCAGACAAGTCTTAAGACTTACAATCAACCATCTTCTTAATGAAGTCTTAAGACTGAAAATCAACCATCTTCTTAATGAAATCTTGAGACTGAAAATCAACCATCTTCTTAATGAAGTCTTAAGACTGAAAATCAACCATCGTCTAAACTGAAACTGAAACTGAAAACCAAAGAATCTCAGTACCACTTGTACAGACAAGAAATGTATTCTGGTGGCCTACGTTCAAATCTTCACGCACATAATTGTCTTGGTTCAAATTCATCAAGAAACGATGAGAAGTCACTCCTACCCAAACTGATGTGTCTGCGCTCAGTAACATATCTCCTCTCCTGGCACAACTTCACTGGCTCCCTGTATCAAAGCGCATACAGTAATAATAATAATAATATTGGACATTTGTTGAACATACAGTACAAACTAGACACCATGTGCTACAAAAGCCTCAGTAATGCAGCCCCCGATTACCTGTCCAGCCTACTTGAGATCTATGTTCCCTCACGTACCCTCCGCTCTGCCTCCGATCCTCTGACTTTTCGCTTTCCATGCACTAAGCTCAATACCTATGGTCCACGAGCCTTCTCTGTTTCTGGTCCACTCTCCTGGAACAAACTTCCTCTCTCAGTCCATCAGCAACCTACTTTTGTCTCCTTCAAGTCCGCTCTCAAAACTCACCTTTTCTCCTCTGCATAAAATCCTAACCTCACTCAACCCCCCTCTGCAGCCTGTCTCCACTCGGAGGGGAATCACATTGTTATAATATATAATTGTATATGATATGCTCTCTATAATTTTTCATTGCTTTTATTCTTGCTTTTATTGCTTTTATTCTTTCTCCCCATTTATAGCCAGCCATTATGTGTGTGTGTGTGTGTGTGTGCGTGCGTGCGTGGTGCGTGCGTGCGTGCGTGCGTGCGTGCGTGCGTGCGTGTGTGTGTGTCTGTTTCAGCGCTTAGATTTGATTTTATCAAGATTTTGCGCTATATAAATATTGTAATTATTATTATTATTATAATAGGTCACACCCGTTTCACGTTAGCAGGTTCACAGCAGTACAACACAACTTAATCAGACCACAAGACATTATTGTACTTAACATTTCCGGCATGCAACATCTTTGTCCACGTAATTTATTTTCGTGATAGATTTATTTCTGTGCAGTAACAGGAACACGGACCTCATGGCAACCATTTTCAAGGAAAAACAGATGCAAAAAAAGAAGAAAGGCAGACCTCCAATCTCATACATGGAGAACATAACCAACATCAGTGGCCTAAATATTCAAGAAGTTGTCCACAAAAGTCAAGACAGCTGTTTGGAGGAGAGTGGTGATGTCAAAGAGTGAAGCTGCTAACACTGAACCCCGTGATGCCGACAGGTGAGACAGGTGAAAATAAACTTATATATAAACAGAAAATGTTCCCATGACCTGAGTCTGCTTTGGGAAAAGACCAAAACTCTGATCCCCCCTCCCCCACTCCCTGCTTCAAAATGAAAAAAAGACCCGTACATTTTTCACAATGTAGCGTTCATCTAACTATATACACATATACACACTGTGCGCAGTTCTGTATCTACGCTGCCTCAAGCTTCGTGAGACGCAATACATAAACTGATGTTACATAACAATTGGAAGAATACTGCGTACTGACTTTCTGGGTCATATCTCTGTTCATCTTGCCAGTACTACCATGGCACGATGCCAATATTTGTGAAGTAGATGCCAATAAATATCTTTATGCTGTTTACATCTAAAGGCAGCACAGATTTGTTGAAAGGAGTTGCATTACATATGACAGGGAAACATAGTGTACACATAAGTAACATTACATGTATACATGACGGGCAAACATAGTGTACACATAAGTAACATTACATGTATACATGACGGGTAAACACAGTGTACACATAAGTAACATTACATGTATACATGACGGGTAAACATAGTGTACACATAAGTAACATTACATGTATACATGACGGGTAAACATAGTGTACACATAAGTAACATTACATGTATACATGACAGGTAAACACAGTGTACACATAAGTAACATTACATGTATACATGACAGGTAAACATAGTGTACACATAAGTAACATTACATGTATACATGACGGGTAAACATAGTGTACACATAAGTAACATTACATGTATACATGATATACATAGTGTACACATAAGTAACATTACATGTATACATGACAGGTAAACATAGTGTACACATAAGTAACATTACATGTATACATGACAGGTAAACACAGTGTACACATAAGTAACATTACATGTATACATGACAGGTAAACATAGTGTACACATAAGTAACATTACATGTATACATGACGGGTAAACATAGTGTACACATAAGTAACATTACATGTATACATGACGGGTAAACATAGTGTACACATAAGTAACATTACATGTATACATGACAGGTAAACATAGTGTACACATAAGTAACATTACATGTATACATGACGGGTAAACACAGTGTACACATAAGTAACATTACATGTATACATGACGGGGAAACATAGTGTACACATAAGTAACATTACATGTATACATGACAGGTAAACATAGTGTACACATAAGTAACATTACATGTATACATGACGGGTAAACACAGTGTACACATAAGTAACATTACATGTATACATGACGGGTAAACATAGTGTACACATAAGTAACATTACATGTATACATGACGGGTAAACACAGTGTACACATAAGTAACATTACATGTATACATGACGGGCAAACATAGTGTACACATAAGTAACATTACATGTATACATGACGGGCAAACATAGTGTACACATAAGTAACATTACATGTATACATGACGGGTAAACATAGTGTACACATAAGTAACATTACATGTATACATGACAGGTAAACACAGTGTACACATAAGTAACATTACATGTATACATGACAGGTAAACATAGTGTACACATAAGTAACATTACATGTATACATGACGGGTAAACATAGTGTACACATAAGTAACATTACATGTATACATGATATACATAGTGTACACATAAGTAACATTACATGTATACATGACAGGTAAACATAGTGTACACATAAGTAACATTACATGTATACATGACAGGTAAACAAGTGTACACATAAGTAACATTACATGTATACATGACAGGTAAACATAGTGTACACATAAGTAACATTACATGTATACATGACGGGTAAACATAGTGTACACATAAGTAACATTACATGTATACATGACGGGTAAACATAGTGTACACATAAGTAACATTACATGTATACATGACGGGTAAACACAGTGTACACATAAGTAACATTACATGTAT
>CM060315.1:92666390-92673890 GCA_030674185.1 Monoplex corrugatus
AATTAGCAAACATGACCTGAAACTTGCCGGTATCAATGTGGGAAGAGACAGCTACAAACTGCTCCGCCTGGCAACAGGCTGTGATGTGTAGGCATCGGCATTGCAGAGGACAAGTGAACTGGACTGTGCTCAGACAGAAGAGAGAGAAGGAAACAGGACAGTGCTCAGACAGAAGAGAGAGAAGGAAACAGGACAGTGCTCACACAGAAGAGAGAGAAGGAAACAGGACTGTGCTCAGACAGAAGAGAGAGAAGGAAACAGGACTGTGCTCAGACAGAAGAGAGAGAAGGAAACAGGACTGTGCTCAGACAGAAGAGAGAGAAGGAAACAGGACAGTACTCAGACAGAAGAGAGAGAAGGAAACAGGACTGTGGTCAGACAGAAGAGAGAGAAGGAAACAGGACAGTACTCAGACAGAAGAGACAGAAGGAAACAGGACTGTGCTCAGACAGAAGAGAGAGAAGGAAACAGGACTGTGGTCAGACAGAAGAGAGAGAAGGAAACAGGACAGTGCTCAGACAGAAGAGACAGAAGGAAACAGGACTGTGCTCAGACAGAAGAGACAGAAGGAAACAGGACTGTACTCAGACAGAAGAGACAGAAGGAAACAGGACTGTGCTCAGACAGAAGAGAGAAGGAAACAGGACAGTGCTCAGACAGAAGAGAGAGAAGGAAACAGGACTGTGCTCAGACAGAAGAGAGAGAAGGAAACAGGACAGTACTCAGACAGAAGAGAGAGAAGGAAACAGGACAGTGCTCAGACAGAAGAGAGAGAAGGAAACAGGACAGTACTCAGACAGAAGAGAGAGAAGGAAACAGGACAGTACTCAGACAGAAGAGAGAGAAGGAAACTGGACTGTGCTCAGACAGAAGAGAGAAGGAAACAGGACTGTGCTCAGACAGAAGAGAGAGAAGTGAACAGGACTGTGCTCAGACAGAAGAGAGAGAAGGAAACAGGACAGTACTCAGACAGAAGAGAGAGAAGGAAACAGGACTGTGCTCAGACAGAAGAGAGAGAAGGAAACAGGACTGTGGTCAGACAGAAGAGAGAGAAGGAAACAGGACTGTGCTCAGACAGAAGAGAGAGAAGGAAACAGGACTGTGGTCAGACAGAAGAGAGAGAAGGAAACAGGACAGTGCTCAGACAGAAGAGAGAGAAGGAAACAGGACTGTGCTCAGACAGAAGAGAGAGAAGGAAACAGGACTGTGGTCAGACAGAAGAGAGAGAAGGAAACAGGACAGTACTCAGACAGAAGAGAGAGAAGGAAACAGGACTGTGCTCAGACAGAAGAGAGAGAAGGAAACAGGACTGTGGTCAGACAGAAGAGAGAGAAGGAAACAGGACTGTGCTCAGACAGAAGAGAGAGAAGTGAACAGGACTGTGCTCAGACAGAAGAGAGAGAAGGAAACAGGACAGTGCTCAGACAGAAGAGAGAGAAGGAAACAGGACTGTGCTCAGACAGAAGAGAGAGAAGGAAACAGGACTGTGCTCAGACAGAAGAGAGAGAAGGAAACAGGACAGTGCTCAGACAGAAGAGAGAGAAGGAAACAGGACTGTGCTCAGACAGAAGAGAGAGAAGGAAACAGGACAGTACTCAGACAGAAGAGAGAGAAGGAAACAGGACAGTACTCAGACAGAAGAGAGAGAAGGAAACAGGACAGTGCTCAGACAGAAGAGAGAGAAGGAAACAGGACTGTGCTCAGACAGAAGAGAGAGAAGGAAACAGGACTGTGCTCAGACAGAAGAGAGAGAAGGAAACAGGACAGTACTCAGACAGAAGAGAGAGAAGGAAACAGGACTGTGCTCAGACAGAAGAGAGAGAAGGAAACTGCAGCAGCAACCACCCAGCCATCAGCCATCAGCCCACTCATGTACGTCAGCTGCGCCAAGGACTGTCACACAAGAACTGGCTTTGTTCAGCCACAACTGATGCTGTTCCACATTCAACTGAGTCCTACAGCAGGTTCATCTGCTGTCGAATCAGACAGAGCCATCACAGAGCCATCTGTGGTAATCACACACCTGTCCAGATCTATCTACCAGGGCTTAAAACGGAGGAAGAAAAAACCACTGAAACTATGGGGGTCCAGGGGCAAATCAGGGGCCATAACTTGCGCGCTGTTGCTATGAACGTTTGCAAGCGATCACGGATGCCTTGCTCCTTTTTTTTTCTTTTTTTTGTGTTTTTTTTTACAAACCGAAATCGTGGAATTCCGCCCAGACGTGGAACGTTTTAAGCCCTGATCTACACACAGTACAGAAACAGACCTCAGTATCCGTACATCATCACAGTAATACAAATGGACTGTGAGGGCCCAGTGGTTACAATATATATCTAGGACACGAGAAATCCCAAGTTCAAATCAGGGCTCAGACAGACATTTTCACTCTCCCTACCACAAGACCTTAAGTGCTGGATAAGGGTGCTACCTTTCAGATGAGACAATGAACCCAGCTGTGTGTTCAGCACTCAATCATCATCATCATCATGTGCCCTGCTGCATGGCGTTAGCAATCATGGCCTCCATACCCATCTATCTTTTGTTGCAGCAAATACATCTCCCACCCTGTCTGTCCTCATCCACTGCGCAAGTCCATCCAATATTTTCTCCACGGGTCTACCTGCTGCTCTTTATCTCTCCGGCTTTCCTGTTGTGACTAGGTACTTAAATTTCTCTTGCTTCATAAATGTTGCTTGTCTTTTCCTGATCTTCCTCACTCACTCAGCGCACGTTAAAGATCTCACAGCAACAAAGGAGTTGTCACTGTCAAGGTTCAGTAGCAAAATCTGTAGCAAAATCTACTTTCATAAGTTAACAGAAACACATGCATATAAGAGAGAGAAAAAACGGAGACAACGGCAAGTCTTCCCAGGGACAGCACTTGGTATTTCACATGGTGAGTCCTTATGATAAAAAGAACAATTGCTTTACTGAAAACAAGTATGTGTATGTGTATTTATTTATGTGTATGTGTATGTGTGTCTGTGTATGTGTATGTGTCTGTATATGTCTGTGTATGTGGCGGGGAAAAAAAACACCTCTGCCATCAGTCTGACCCCAAATCACCGAGATATGTCGTGATACTGTTCATGTGTGCGTCTGTGCGTGCGTGCGTGCGCGCGCGCGTGCTCGTGCATGCGTGCATGTGCACGCGCGTGCTCGTGCATGCGTGCGTTATGCATGCATGTATGTGGTGTGTTGTGTATGCATGCATGCGTGCATGTGTGTATGTGCATGCAAGTGCATTGTGTGTGTGTGTGTGTGTGTGTGTTTGCAAGATAAAAATAAAAACTCCAACTGACCAGGGACCAGTTTGACCCCAAACCACCAGGAGATGGGCATGATGCCGTGATGAAACACGTGGAGAAACGTCACCTGGTTAAACTTCTTCCGCATGATGAAAAACACCTGCAAGTACACACACACCAACGCACTGACACATGAAGTACCTTAGAGTACACTCACACCAACACACTGACACATGAACTACTTGGAGTACACACACACCAACACACTGTTTGACACCTGGAAATACAACAACACTGACATCTGGAAGTACACAAATGTGACCTCCCACCACGAAATCAGTCTTAACTAGCATTTTGGGGCATTTTGAGATATACATATCACTGAAAGTGTACATTCTGCTGATTATTTTGGTACTTGAATAAAGCTTGTACTAAAAAAAATATAGAAGTTATGTATGTTTTAAGTCATTAAGTTGTATGACGGCCATTTTGAGAAAACCGCCTCTAAAGTTTTTGTGTGCTCTCCTACACATTTGCCTTAAATTTCGTTATTTGGTGGCTTTGACCCAGATTGTTTCTAATTTTCGCTGTCATTATCTGAAAGTGTACCAAAGAGCTTTCCGTCAGTATATTACATGTGGGGGTACTGTACAGGTTACGGTTCATAATAAGAGACAAAAATAGGTACTTTTGGTAGGAAACTGCGTTCTTTCTGCGGCGATCAGTGCATTAAAATACTGATTTAAATTGATAAACAATATTTTTTCAAGAAAAAAATTTCTGTGGGGGATAAATAATAGTCTACAGAAATCAATTTTGAGAAAAAGTCAAAACACCCCACAGAAATCAATTTTGAGAAAAAGTCAAAACACCCCAGATAGACCCTCAGTCACCTTTTCAGCTCCTAGTGCTGTTCAACTGATTGCGAGTTAAGACTGATTTCGTGGTGGGAGGTCACATATATCAACACAATGACACCAGCAAATACACACACACACACCAACACACCGACACCTGGAAGCACATACACTCCAACGCATGGACATAATTATGCATGAGTTTTACACTCAGACTTTGCTATTATGGGTATGCTCGAAAGTCAGCACTGAATGATGCATAGCTGTTCAGTTATCTCGCAATGGGTCAGTGATGATTTGACCAAAAGAGCTCATATCGTAGTACTTTAGGTGTGCACACACACACACACACGTACGCACGGCACACACACACATACACACAAACACACACACACACCCACACAACACACCCACACACATACACACCCACACACAACACACACACACACACACAAACACACACACACACACACACACACAACACCACACACACACTCACACACACACTACACACACAAACACACACACACACTACACACACACACATACACACACACACACACATACACACACACATACACACACACACACACCACACACACACACACACACACACACACACACACATACACACACACACACACACACACACACACACACACACACACACACTCACACATACACACACACACACAACACACACACACACATACACACACACACACACACACATACACACACACAACACACTCACACACACATACACACACACATACACACACACACACACAATCACACACACACACTCTCTCTCTCTCTCACTAACAATATAAACACAGAGACAGAGAGGGAGAGGCAGACAAGGTCTGAAAACAAAAAGTGTGTCGTACCGTATCCAAGAGTTCAATGAACTTGGAAAAGTAGAACCACCAGCACACACGAGCCATCTGTCATCATCAAACAGAAAACATGACGCATCACATATCATCATCACCATCATCATCATCATCATCATTGTCATTATCATCAGTTTGTAGCCATTGTGCGAGTTGCCCTGGTGAGGTTGCGCACTGGTCACAATAGGCTGAACAGCCACATGTACCGCAAACTGAAGCTGGCACCCTCCCCAACCTGTCCCTGCGGTCAAGAAGACCAAACCACGGAGCATATACTCCAAAGATGTCCCCTTCACCAGGTGGCAAGACAGGATGTGTGGCCGACAGACACTCCGCTGACAACCAAACTCCATGGCTGCAGACAGGAGCTGGAAAGACGGCTGCATTCATCGCCCGGACTCAGCTGATTGTGTAGCAGCGTACGCCAAGAAGAAGAAGAAGATTATCATCAGTATCATCTTCATTGTCATCATCACTACACCAACAAACAGAAGAACACACACTGAAAGTAATCGTCGTCATCATCATCATCATCATCATCACCACCAACTTTCACCGTAAAAACCACACACAGGAAACTTCATTTTCTCTCAATGAGAAATGACATGGTTATGATCATTCACACATACTGAAGGAAAGGAATGAACCGACAGAAATAAATATATCAATACGCTGATCAATACAATTCGAAGGCAACAGTTAATGGCATCAAAACATTTAACACTGACAGCATTTTGACAATATTATCATTCAAAAAAATACATCACAATCATTCTAAACACACACACACACACACACACACACACACACACACACACACACACCACACACACACAACACACACACACCACACACACACCACTCACTCACTCACTCACTCACTTCACTCACCTCACTCACTCACTCACTCACCACCAACTCACTCACTCACTCACTCACTCACTCACCACTCCCCCCCTCCCTCCCCCTCCCTCCCTCCCTCTCTCTCTCTCCATCACTCACTCACTCACAACAAACAAAATCACAACTATTCCAAACATGCACATAAAGAAACACACACACACAACACACACACACACACACACACACACACACACACACACACACACACACACACACACACACACACACACACACACACACACATTCTCATCCTACGTATGGCCTGACTGATTTTTAACTGGCGACCAAAAACTGAAAAGACTTTGGGATAAAGCTGGATTACGCGTGGACGTTTTCGGAAACATCACCCAGAAAGAAAGATACACAAGATCTATGAAAGGAAAGAAAGACAAGAAAGATATGATGATAATGATAATGGTAATGATATTGATAAAGATAATGATACTTCATTTTCCAACAGTAAAAGTTATTAACCAAAAGTTTTTTTCAGACAGATAAAGATAATACTTTATTTGAGATAAAGATAATGATACTTTGTTTTCCAACAGCAAAAGTTATTAACTAAAAGTCTTCTGTTTTATTCAAGCTTGCCATGGCATGCATGCTCGGTGTTTTCATGTTTCCACAAGCCAGCCACAGACATCACAGAACCTTCAACATGAATATCTGATCATCTGCGCGTGTATACACTTGAAGAGTGGGCAGGCAATGGCAGGTCTACAAGCATACTGACCTCATCATCACCATCATCATCATCATCATCATCATCATCATCATCGTCATCATCATCATCATGTGCCCTGCTGCATGGTATAGGCGATCATGGCCCTCCATACTGACCTAGGATATCAGAAAAAAGAGAGAGACAGGAAGGAAGGAAACACAAGACAGCGATCAGCGCCATGCTTACCCTGAGAGCTTGAGGGGAGTTGGAATAGTCCACTGGTTGACATCCTAAACTGTAGCCAGCCAGCCAGCCAGACAGCAGGAACTGTTGATACAAGCATACAATATCATCATCAATATCAACAAGTATACTCCAGCTACTAGTTGACACACCACAGACAGTAACTGTTGACACATATATACAATATTATCATCAACATCAACAAATATATTTATACACAGCTACTAGTTGACACTCCACAGTGTAACCAGACAGTAACTGTTGACACATACAAACAGTATCATCATCAACATCAACAAATACATTTATACACAGCTACTAGTTGACACTCCACAGACAGTAACTGTTGACACATACATACAGTATCATCATCAACATCAACAAATATATTTATACACAGCTACTAGTTGACACACCACAGACAGTAACTGTTGACACATATATACAGTATTATCGTCAACATCAACAAATACATTTATACACAGCTACTAGTTGACACACCACAGTGTAGCCAGCGAGCCAGCCAACCAGCCATACAGCAAGAACTCTTAACCCTTTGACTCCCACACCCTGTCCACCAGCATCCTGCACTGTCAACCATGCTAGTACAGTAAAATTTAACCCTTTGAGTCCCTCACCCTTTCCACCAGCTTCCTGCTGGAAGCTGGTGGAAAGGGTGGGGGAGT
>CM060315.1:92678890-92706390 GCA_030674185.1 Monoplex corrugatus
AATCATACTGTATTAGAGATGTGAATAATACTGTATTAGATGTGAATAATACTGTATTAGAGATGTGAATCATACTGTATTAGAGATGTGAATCATACTGTATTAGAGATGTGAATCATACTGTATTAGAGATGTGAATCATACTGTATTAGAGATGTGAATGATACTGTATTAGAGATGTGAATCATACTGTATTAGAGATGTGAATGATACTGTATTAGAGATGTGAATCATACTGTATTAGAGATGTGAATCATACTGTATTAGAGATGTGAATGATACTGTATTAGAGATGTGAATCATACTGTATTAGAGATGTGAATCATACTGTATTAGAGATGTGAATTATACTGTATTAGAGATGTGAATCATACTGTATTAGAGATGTGAATTATACTATATTAGAGATGTGAATGATACTGTATTAGAGATGTGAATCATACTGTATTAGAGATGTGAATTATACTGTATTAGAGATGTGAATGATACTGTATTAGAGATGTGAATCATACTGTATTAGAGATGTGAATAATGCTGTATTAGAGATGTGAATAATGCTGTATTAGAGATGTGAATCATACTGTATTAGAGATGTGAATAATACTGTATTAGAGATGTGAATAATGCTGTATTAGAGATGTGAATAATACTGTATTAGAGATGTGAATCATACTGTATTAGAGATGTGAATAATACTGTATTAGAGATGTGAATCATACTGTATTAGAGATGTGAATAATGCTGTATTAGAGATGTGAATCATACTGTATTAGAGATGTGAATCATACTGTATTAGAGATGTGAATAATACTGTATTAGAGATGTGAATCATACTGTATTAGAGATGTGAATAATACTGTATTAGAGATGTGAATAATACTGTATTAGAGATGTGAATCATACTGTATTAGAGATGTGAATAATACTGTATTAGAGATGTGAATAATACTGTATTAGAGATGTGAAATATACTGTATTAGAGATGTGAATCATACTGTATTAGAGATGTGAATCATACTGTATTAGAGATGTGAATCATACTGTATTAGAGATGTGAATAACTGTATTAGAGATGTGAATCATACTGTATTAGAGATGTGAATCATACTGTATTAGAGATGTGAATATACTGTATTAGAGATGTGAATCATACTGTATTAGAGATGTGAATCATACTGTATTAGAGATGTGAATAACTGTATTAGAGATGTGAATCATACTGTATTAGAGATGTGAATCAACTGTATTAGAGATGTGAATCATACGTATTAGAGATTGAATCATACTGTATAGAGATGTGAAATACTGTATTAGAGATGTGAATATACTGTATTAGAGATGTGAATAATCTGTATTAGAGATGTGAATATACTGTATTAGAGATGTGAATCATACTGTATTAGAGATGTGAATATACTGTATTAGAGATGTGAATATACTGTATTAGATGTGAATATACTGTATTAGAGATGTGAATCATACTGTATTAGAGATGTGAATATAGTATTAGATGTGAATCATACTGTATTAGAATGTGAATGAACTGTATTAGAGATGTGAATATACTGTATTAGAGATGTGAATCATACTGTATTAGAGATGTGAATCATACGTATTAGAGATGTGAATATACTGTATAGAGATGTGAATCATACTGTATTAGAGATGTGAACTACTGTATTAGAGATGTGAATCATACTGTATTAGAGATGTGAATATACTGTATTAGAGATGTGAATCATACTGTATTAGATGTGAAAACTGTATTAGAGATGTGAATGATACTGTATTAGATGTGAATCATACGTATTAAGATGTGAATGATACTGTATTAGAGATGTGAATAATACTTTGTATAATTAGAGATGTGAATATACTGATTAGATGTGAATCATACTGTATTAGAATGTGAATATACTGTATTAGATGTGAATATACTGTATTAGATGTGAATCATACTGTATTAGAGATGTGAATGATACTGTATTAGAGATGGAATCATACTGTATTAGAGATGTGAATATACTGTATTAGAGATGTGAATCATACTGTATTAGAGATGTGATATACTGTATTAGAGATGTGAATATACTGTATTAGAGATGTGAATAAACTGTATTAGATGTGAATCAACTGTATTAGAGATGTGAATAATACTGTATTAGAGATGTGAATCATACTGTATTAGAGATGTGAATCATACTGTATTAGAGATGTGAATGATACTGTATTAGAGATGTGAATCATACTGTATTAGATATGTGAATGATACTGTATTAGAGATGTGAATGATACTGTATTAGAGATGTGAATCATACTGTATTAGAGATGTGAATAATACTGTATTAGAGATGTGAATAATACTGTATTAGAGATGTGAATCATACTGTATTAGAGATGTGAATCATACTGTATTAGAGATGTGAATAATACTGTATTAGAGATGTGAATCATACTGTATTAGAGATGTGAATCATACTGTATTAGAGATGTGAATCATACTGTATTAGAGATGTGAATATAACTGTATTAGAGATGTGAATCATACTGTATTAGAGATGTGAATCATACTGTATTAGAGATGTGAATCATACTGTATTAGAGATGTGAATCATACTGTATTAGAGATGTGAATGATACTGTATTAGAGATGTGAATCATACTGTATTAGAGATGTGAATCATACTGTATTAGAGATGTGAATGATACTGTATTAGAGATGTGAATCATACTGTATTAGAGATGTGAATCATACTGTATTAGAGATGTGAATCATACTGTATTAGAGATGTGAATCATACTGTATTAGAGATGTGAATCATACTGTATTAGAGATGTGAATCATACTGTATTAGAGATGTGAATGATACTGTATTAGAGATGTGAATCATACTGTATTAGAGATGTGAATATACTGTATTAGAGATGTGAATGATACTGTATTAGAGATGTGAATGATACTGTATTAGAGATGTGAATCATACTGTATTAGAGATGTGAATCATACTGTATTAGATGTGAATGATACTGTATTAGAGATGTGAATCATACTGTATTAGAGATGTGAATCAACTGTATTAGAGATGTGAATCATACTGTATTAGAGATGTGAATCATACTGTATTAGAGATGTGAATCATACTGTATTAGAGATGTGAATCATACTGTTATAGAGATGTGAATCATACTGTAATAGAGATGTGAATCATACTGTATTAGAGATGTGAATCATACTGTATTAGAGATGTGAATCATACTGATTAGAGATGTGAATGATACTGTATTAGAGATGTGAATCATACTGTATTAGAGATGTGAATGATACTGTATTAGAGATGTGAATCATACTGTATTAGAGATGTGAATCATACTGTATTAGAATGTGAATAATACTGTATTAGAGATGTGAATCATACTGTATTAGATGTGAATCATACTGTATTAGAGATAACATAGTATTGAATGACATACTGTATTAGAGATGTGAATAATACTGTATTAGATGTGAATCATACTGTATTAGAGATGTGAATCAATACTGTATTAGATGTGAATCATACTGTATTAGAGATGTGAATCATACTGTATTAGAGATGTGAATCATACTGTATTAGAGATGTGAATCATACTGTATTAGAGATGTGAATAATACTGTATTAGAGATGTGAATATACTGTATTAGAGATGTGAATCATACTGTTAGAGATGTGAATGATACTGTATTAGAGATGTGAATATACTGTATTAGAGATGTGAAATAGTATTAAAGTGATATCTGTATTAGAGATGTGAATGATACTGTATTAGAGATGTGAATGATACTGTATTAGAGATGTGAATGATACTGTATTAGAGATGTGAATGATACTGTATTAGAGATGTGAATCATACTGTATTAGAGATGTGAATCATACTGTATTAGAGATGTGAATGATACTGTATTAGAGATGTGAATGATACTGTATTAGAGATGTGAATCATACTGTATTAGAGATGTGAATCATACTGTATTAGAGATGTGAATGATACTGTATTAGAGATGTGAATCATACTGTATTAGAGATGTGAATCATACTGTATTAGAGATGTGAATAATGCTGTATTAGAGATGTGAATAATACTGTATTAGAGATGTGAATCATACTGTATTAGAGATGTGAATAATGCTGTATTAGAGATGTGAATAATACTGTATTAGAGATGTGAATCATACTGTATTAGAGATGTGAACAATACTGTATTAGAGATGTGAATCATACTGTATTAGAGATGTGAATCATACTGTATTAGAGATGTGAATCATACTGTATTAGAGATGTGAATCATACTGTATTAGAGATGTGAATCATACTGTATTAGAGATGTGAATCATACTGTATTAGAGATGTGAATAATACTGTATTAGAGATGTGAATAATGCTGTATTAGAGATGTGAATCATACTGTATTAGAGATGTGAATAATACTGTATTAGAGATGTGAATGGAGATGTTAATATTACTGTATGTTTCATTTTGTGTCAACAGTTCCTACAGTCACGCTGACTGGCTAAAGCCTGGGGTATGAATGTGTAGACTATTGTTTGTGCAGATGTTGTCAGTAATATTGTTTAATTGTCTGTTATGGCTACAATGTGGAGTGTGACCCATAGACAATCGTTTGTGTATAATAATGGGATACCTGTTTGTTGATGTTGTCAGTAATAGTACTAATACTGTTCATTTGTCGGCTGTGGCATTTTTCCTCTGTTCAGCATATTTCTGCTGTGTGTAGGTCAAATTCTGCCTAACTTTTGTTTCGTTGCTGTTCTGCTGTGGGCGGGGAAGGGTGGTGTTGGTGGGGGTGGGGTGAATCACCACATGTAAAACATCAGAGAAAGCATGTTTGCGGAATCACACGGTCTCGTGTATTGTGTGTTAGAGGCTGGTGAAGCCGTTATGTATGGCTCAATGAAACTAGCTCCTGTCTGCTTACAAGATGAAGGCTGAAATATGTGACGCTCTTCAGCGCAAGATTTTAGATCAAAAGTGAAAATACTGCCGCCATGGCGTCCATTTCTCTTTTTTGTTGCTGCATGCTGGTGGTAGTAGATGAGGCATGCTCAAAGACACAGTGAAGTGACACAGCATTATGCTGACAGAAGAGGGACTATGAAAAGATTCAACCTGACAACAAGAACTTAAAGAATGCATGGCAGTGTAAATAGCTGGCCAAGACTGGACTGTTCATGAGCTGGAGGCATTGTTCATAAAACTGGACAAAGACGATTCAGGTCAAAATTAAAACTGACAAAGATGATTCAGGTCAAAATTAAGGCTGTCAGAAATTTGTTTTTGTACTTCTGTGACTTAGCACAAACACTGCTTAGGTTTTCGTCCTGGTTTCTTGGAAAATACCCCCCCCCCCCCCCCCCCTTTGTTTTTTGGGTGTGTTTTTTATGTCAGATTCCATTTCTGACTTGATACTGGCTTGCCAGCTACAGTCTGCGGGTTAACTGAGTCATAATTTTACTTGTATAGTTCACACAGTGATGTCAACAGCATGCTCATTGTACTTTATAGGAGTCGAACAAACAGTGTCGCACACACACACACACACACACACACACACACACACACACACACACAACACACACACAAGCTGCTGAGTTAGGATACACTCAGTCTGCTGTGACTCTTGACTCAAGTTGTCATCCCGTATCTCTCTCTAACACACACACACACCACAACACACACACACCTCACACACACACACACACACACACACACACACACACACACACACACACACACACCACACACACACACACACACACACACACACACACACACACACACACACCCCCACACACATACAACACACACACACACACACACACACACACACACACAACAAACAACATACACACACACACACAACACAACACACACACACACACACACACACACACACACACATACACACACACACACACACACACACACACACACACACACACACACACACACACACACACACACAAAGTGACCAATAGCAGTTAAAACAGCAGTACAAGTTTCCGTTCCATCACAGCAGAAATTCTCACCTCAACAAAGCAGAAAGTGGACATGCCCACCATGGCCATGTTGTAGACGACCAGGACCTTCCTCATCTCCACAGGTTTCCTGCCGGCCATGATGGTGGGTCCCAGGGCCACAAAGATGAAGTAGGCCAAGCAGATGACAAAGCTTGGTATTGGGGAGTCCATCATAAACCAGTCCGCCACCCGCGGATCTGCATGTCAAGTACCGGTAATGAAAACTATTAAACATGCTTTCAGGGTCCGTACAAGTACTGGTAATGAAAACTATTAAACATGCTTTCAGGGTCCGTACGAGTCTATCTCGAGCCAGTCCGCCACACACAGATCTGCCTGTCAAGTAACAAAACACTATTATGCTCGGAGGGGAATCACATTGTTATAATATATAATTGTATATGATATGCTCTCTATAATTTTCCATTGCTTTTATTCTTGCTTTTATTGCTTTTATTCTTTCTCCCCATTTATAGCCATGGTGTGTGTGTGTGTGTGTGTGTGTGTGTGTGTGTGTGTGTGTGTGTGTGTGTGTGTGTGTGTGTGTGTGTGTGTGTGTGTGTGTGTGTGTGTGTGGTGGTGCGTGCTGCGTGCGTGCTGTTGCGTGCGTGCGTGCTGTGCGTGCGTGTGTGTCTGTTTCAGCGCTTAGATTTGATTTTATCAAGATTTTGCGCTATATAAATATTGTAATTATTATTATTATTATTATTAAACATGCTTTCAGGGTCTGCACAAGTCTATCATGAGCAAGTCCACCACACACTAATCTGTCTGTCAAGCAATGAATGATTATTAAACATGGCTCCAGGGTTCACACAAGTCCATCATGAGGCAGTCCGCCACACACGGATCTGTCCGTCAAGTAATGAATAAGTAAACAAACAAAGCTGAATACATTTTTAAACATAACTAAGGACACTAAAACATACATAAAAACGGGCATAAATTACCTAAAATTGCTTCCGCATATCTCATTTCCCTACAGCCAAAATTGCACTTAGTACATGTACCCAAATGTTGTTGTTGTTATTGTTGTTTAAAGCCCAGCCGACTGCATAGAGCCATATCAGGGCTGTAACTGCTTCAAAACATACAAAACTTCAACAGGAAAAAAATTAGAAAAAATTAAGTACACATATCAATTCATTCATGCACATAACCTAAGGACATGCCCCCGGTGCTGACCACTCCGTCCAATTTATCACACAGGAGATTTAAAAAACAATCTGAATACAAATTTAAGCATACCTAAGGACACCAAAACATGCATAAAAACAGGCATAAATTACTTAAAATGCTTCCGCATCTCACCTCCCTAGAGCCAAAAATGCACTTAAAACATGTACCCAATTATCAATCCTAAGAAAAAGTACGTAAGACTTTATCGAACACATACAGGTGAATGGACCAGCAAGGCAGAAAAGATAGGAAGAAATGACAGAAAGCAAAGGAACAAGGCAGAAACAAAGAGAGTGACAGAAAAGAGGAATTTCTAGCACAGACTTTTCAGAAGGTGGGGATACTATTTATAATGTAAAAGCCCCCAGCATCCCCACGGGGGGATGTAACCAATTATCAATCCTAAGAGAAAGTACGTAAGACTTTTATCGAACATATACAGGTGAATAGACCAGCAAGGCAGAAAACGATAGGAAGAAATGACAGAAAGTAAAAGAGAAGAAAAAAACAAAGAGAGTGACAGAAAAGAGGAAATTTCTAGCACAGAATGTCTTGAAGGCAGGGATACTATTTATACTGAAAGAACCCCCAGCATCCCCTCACGGGTTGAAGAAACAGGTAATAATATACACATGGAAGATGATTAATATGTTTGATTGTAATAATGCGTGTTCTATGTATTACCTAATTATCAATGTTAAAATGAATGGGGGGAAAAAAAGTGAAAAAAATGAATGACTATCAAAACTGGCTCCATGAGCCCATGAGCCAGTCCACCACATGCAGATCAGTCCGTCAAGTAATGAAGAACTACTAACCATGTATCCAGAGTTGAAGTTAGACTTTTGTTGAGTTGTATAAATGACAAACCATCAGTCAAAAGTGGTGAAGTGGTCTGTGTTATAAATCACTGACCAGAAGGCTGTGGATTCAAACCCCAATCAGTTCCTCCCCCACTCCACAAACAAAAATTCTAAGAGGATTTTTCTGCCCCCAACCAGCTCCTCAATTACACAAATAATATGCCACAGGAGATAAACTTTCTCTGTCCATGTGACAAACTTAAGGCTTCAGCATATAATTCATCAGTGGAAACAGAAAAAAAAATGATGAACCTAACTACATTTTCCATCGCTGTTTATTCATATTTTAGTGGAAACAGGAAAAAAAGATGATGCACCTAACTACGTTTTCCATCATTGTTTATTCATATCTCAGTGGAAACGGCCCCCCTCCCCCCCCCCCCCAAAAAAAAAAAAAAAACCATGACGGACCTACCTACATTTTCCATCACTGTTTATTCATATTTTAGTGAAAACTGGAAAGAATGATTATGATAAGCCTACCAACATTTTCCATCAATGTGTATTCATATTTTAATGGAATCAGGAAAAAATATGATGAATCAACCTATATTTTCCATCACTGTTTATTCATACTTCAGTGAAAACAGGAAAAAAAAGATGATGAAGTTACTTATATTTTCCATCGCTGTTTATTCATATTTCAACGGCAATAGGAAAAAAAAAGATGATGAACCTACCTACATTTTTCATCACCTTTCATTCATGATTAAAATCATTTTTAACTCTTTCACCGCCAAGTTTCCCCAGAAACGGCACTCCTCAGTGCCAAGTATATATTGGGCAGCCAATTTTGCAGCGCTGTATGCATTTTTAAAATTTATAATATATCTCAAAGACTATTAAAGATTTTTACTTACTTTTTTTTTTTTTTGCTGTGTAAAGGGCAGATGTTGTATTTGTATATGAATGCTTGCTTATGTTTATTTGCTTGATTGATTATTCCACAGATAATCTTATTATAAAGAAAAACAAACTTTTTTTTTTTCATACGGTTTATTAGTTGTACTACTGACCTTATTTCGTGAGTTGTGCGCCAGATATCATTATAATAAATGAGGAAAAGCAATGGAAAATTTACACACAAAGTCAGCTATCTGCTTATTCTACTCAGAGTGGTAGACAATGCGTGTCGATTTGCAGCCATTTTGGAGAAAAAGCTTCGGAGAAAACGTAACGTAAATTCTGACAGTTAACAAAGCCACACTTCGGCCTTACTGCTGAAAAACTATGTCGCTGGGTAAAGTTTAAATATAGCACAGTCGCCTTCCTTCACCAGTGGAGCTGACAGAAGCTTTGTACCTGTGTGAAAAGTTATCGTTTAGCATGACCCCTCCAAGTCACACAAATGCGAACATGGCGGTTGTACGGGAAGTCGCTTGATTGCGACCATGGCGGTCGTACGGGAAGTCGCTTGATTGCGACCATGGCGGGAAAAGAGTTAATGGAAACAGAAGAAAAATGATGAACCTTCAGGTGCATTTTGTATCACAATTTATTTGTGATTAAATGGAAACAGGCAAAAAGATGACCAACTTACCTGCATTTTCCATCACCTTGTCATACATCTGAACGGCCTGTGTAAAGACGGTTGCCATGATGTTGCTCTGTTTGCCGCTCAACTGTTCACGCTGATGTCTGTTGTTTTCTGTCTCTATTTGTTCTTTTCCTGTTCACAGGATGAAATCAATGTGACACAAACTTGATGAAGGAATTCCACATATATATATATAATCTGGATACATGTACAGATGTGTGCAGTCATGTAACATGCGTTATGTGTGTAAAAGCACATTCAAGGATGGGAATGTACATATGAACACACACACACACACACACACACAGTGACACACACACACACACACACACACACAGTGACACACACACACACAAACACACACACACATACATGTATACACACACACTTACACACAAGCACACATGCACACTCACTCACACACACATACACAAACACACATAAAAACAAAAGCACACACACACACACACACACACACACACACACTGTATACACACACATTTACACACAAGCACACATGTATGCACACTCACACACACACACACATACACAAACACACATATAAACAAAACCACACATGCACACTCATACAGACACATGCACACACACACACACACACACACACACACAGAAAAAGTATGATAAATGTCACATGAACTTTGAAATTAGCAAAATACTTAAGCAGCTTCATGCCAGCAGAATTATACAATCCCTTATGTATAGATGGAAACTTGATGCATTCAAAACAAAATACACCAAGAACATAGTATGTCTGTGTGGAAAGAAGATAACACATAGTCATATTCTTTCTTGCGTTAAGGTAAAACGACATATTCCAACACTATCTATGAGTACAGTTTCTGATATATTTGCCTCATCATCATTACTGTATGAATTTTTTGTTAGCCTGTCAAAAAGTCCTATAGCGAATTACCTTTAAAATGTTATTTCACTTGTTCACTGTTATGGTTAGTCAATTATTAGTTTTATTTTTTTCTTCGTTTCTTCCAGATATTTATCAATTTTGTTTGTTAGTTTGTTTAAATCGTTAATTATGGTAACATTATTTGTTAGTTTTACCTTCCCCTCTTCAAAACAGTTGTTTTCTGGATCATCTTTTCTCAAGTTCAAAATTGACAATTTTCAAATATTCTCTTCACTCCTCTTATCACCCCCCCCCCCCTTTTTTTTTTGTTTTTTTGTTTGTTTGTTTTTTTGTTGTTGTTGTTGTTGTCTAAAATCACTTTAGTGAATAGACATTAAATCAAAGACCACCACCACACACACACACACACACACACACACACACACACACACACACACACACACACATGAGCACACATGCACAACTCGCTCACACACACACACACACACACAACACACACACACACACACACACACACACACACACGCACAAGCACACGCACACGAGCACACATGCACAACTCGCTCAGACAGACAGACACACACACACACACACACACACACACACACACACACACACACACACACACACACATCTGCTAAAAATAATAAACACACATCTGCTATTTCCATCATAAAGTAAACACATGTTTAATATTTCATGGTCTGTTTCATCACACATAAACGCCAAAACAAGTATCACTCTATTTTCAACTTCTCTATTTTCAACTTCTCTGCTCTAATTTATCCTTTGGATGCGTTTTCAACAAACGTGATCACACAAAACAAACCACACAATAAAAACATCAAACAGACCACAAACATCATCACACACCTGTCTACCTATCGAGGACAACATCCCCCTCCTTCATCTCCTCCTTCATCCACACATGTATACAGACACAATAAGTACTTCCACTCAACATACTCATCTTCTTTCATTCAATACAAAAAAACAAAACAAAAATTCTTAAATACAGAAGTACTTCCAGTTCCACTCAACATAGTCATCTTTTTTTTTTCATTCAATACCAAAAAAAAAAAAAAAATTTCTTAAAAACAGAAGATGAGAATGTTTACAATATATTCCATGCTTTGTGTGATACACATTCTGTTAGTGTTACTGGAATTCACAGACGGCCAGACAGGTGACATACAGACTCAGATCACAACATTTCTATCATTTACAATTTCAGTTTCTTGAGACATCATGTCTGTACTTGGAAAACATTCCATGTGCACTGATGCCAGGAAATGATCAAAAACACGTCCAGCCATCCACATGCAGTAAAAGTATTCAGTAAGCAGCACTAACACCTAACAAAAGTATGTCGAAGAAACCTATACCATTATAACCATAAAAATGTTATTAAAATGGACTAGTGTCTGACCACACGATTGAGAGCCGAAAAGAGAAGGCAGACAAATTCAATGAAGAATCAATCAAGATGAATGAAACACAGTGAAAACTCACCAGTGAGAATGAATGAAAAACAGTGAAAATTCACCAGTGAGAATGAGTGAAAAACAGTGAAAACTCACCAGTCAGAATGAGTGAAAAACAGTGAAAATTCACCAGTGAGAATGAGTGAAAAACAGTGAAAACTCACCAGTCAGAATGAGTGAAAAACAGTGAAAACTCACCAGTCAGAATGAATGAAAAACAGTGAAAACTCACCAGTCAGAATGAATGAAAAACAGTGAAAACTCACCAGTCAGAATGAGTGAAAAACAGTGAAAACTCACCAGTCAGAATGAATGAAAAACAGTGAAAACTCACCAGTCAGAATGAGTGAAAAACTGTGAAAACTCACCAGTCAAAATGAATGAAAAACAGTGAAAACTCACCAGTCAGAATGAACAAAAAACAGTGAAAACTCACCAGTCACAATGAGTGAAAAACACAGTGAAAACTCACCAGTCATAATGAATGAAAAACACAGTGAAAACTCACCAGTCACAATGAATGAAAAACACAGTGAAATACTGAAAACTCACCAGTCACAATGAATGAAAAACACAGTGAAAACTCACCAGTCACAATGAATGAAAAACACAGTGAAAACTCACCAGTCACAATGAATGAAAAACACAGTGAAAACTCACCAGTCAAAATGAATGAAAAACAGTGAAAACTCACCAGTCAGAATGAACAAAAAACAGTGAAAACTCACCAGTCACAATGAGTGAAAAACACAGTGAAAACTCACCAGTCATAATGAATGAAAAACACAGTGAAAACTCACCAGTCACAATGAATGAAAAACACAGTGAAATACTGAAAACTCACCAGTCACAATGAATGAAAAACACAGTGAAAACTCACCAGTCACAATGAATGAAAAACACAGTGAAAACTCACCAGTCACAATGAATGAAAAACACAGTGAAAACTCACCAGTCACAATGAATGAAAAACACAGTGAAAACTCACCAGTCACAATGAATGAAAAACACAGTGAAAACTCACCAGTCACAATGAATGAAAAACACAGTGAAAACTCACCAGTCACAATGAATGAAAAACACAGTGAAAACTCACCAGTCACAATGAGTGAAAAACACAGTGAAAACTCACCAGTCACAATGAATGAAACACAGTGAAAACTCACCAGTCACAATGAATGAAACACAGTGAAGACTCACCAGTCAGAACGTGTGCAATATAGTGAAAACTCACCAGTCAAAATGAATGAACCAGTCAGAATGAATGAAAAACACAGTGAAAACTCACCAGTCACAATGAGTAAAAAACACAGTGAAAACTCACCAGTCAGAATGAACGAAAAACAGTGAAAACTCACCAGTCAGAATCAATGAAAATAACAGTGAAAACTCACCAGTCAGACTGAATGACAAACACAGTGAAAACTCACCAGTCAGAATGAATGAAAAACACACTTAAAACTCACCAATCAGAATGAGTGAAAAACAGTGAAAACTCACCAGTCAGAATTAATGAAAAACACAGTGAAAACTCACCAGTCAGAACGAATGAAAAACACAGTGAAAACTCACCAGTCACAATGAGTGAAAAACACAGTGAAAACTCACCAGTCACAATGAATGAAACACAGTGAAGACTCACCAGTCAGAACGTGTGCAATATAGTGAAAACTCACCAGTCAAAATGAATGAACCAGTCAGAATGAATGAAAAACACAGTGAAAACTCACCAGTCACAATGAATGAAAAACACAGTGAAAACTCACCAGTCACAATGAGTAAAAAACACAGTGAAAACTCACCAGTCACAATGAATGACAACCACAGTGAAAACTCACCAGTCAGAATGAACGAAAAAAACAGTGAAAACTCACCAGTCAGAATGAACGAAAAACACAGTGAAAACTCACGAGTCACAATGAATGACAACCACAGTGAAGACTCAGCAGTCCGAACACGCGCAAGGAGTGTGACCACAACCACAGGGATGAATTGAATGACACTATCAATGATCACACTTGACAGGCTTTTAAACTATTAAAGGCCGTCACATGACACTGAAGAGAACATGGGTGAGTTCAACGATTACTTTTTTACACACAGCTATCTTACAAAGAGTACGTGAACAGATAACTCCTTGCATCTATGACATTGACAGCGATAACTAGCAAAGTTATCAGCCGTAATGACCATGATTACAGTGATAATCGCAAGACGTCATTCTCAAAAACACTTATCAGACCACCGACTCCAATAACCTCTGAACTGTTCCAGCAACTTATACGATAGGTCAAAGACCACAGATCTATATCAAGGCCTTGTTCTTTGTGACTTATAACTTGACCTCTGAACTGTTACGGCAATTTATACAATAGGTCAAACACCACAGATCTATATCAAAGCCTTGTTCTTTGTGACTTATAACTTGACCTCTGAACTGTTCCGGCAATTTATACAATAGGTCAACCACCACAGATCTATATCAAAGCCTTGTTCTTTGTGACTTATAACTTGATCTCTGAAGTGTTCCAGCAATTTATACAATAGGTCAACCACCACAGATCTATATCAAAGCCTTGTTCTTTGTGACTTATAACTTGACCTCTGAAGTGTTCCAGCAACTTAGAACTATAATAGGTCGACCACCACAGATCTACATCACAACCTTGTTCTCTGTGACTTATAACTTGACCTTTGAACTGTTCCAGCAGTTTTACAATAGGTTAACCACCACAGATTTATATCACCGCATTGTTCTCTGTGACTTACAACTTGACCTCTGAACTGTTCCAGCAACTTAGAACTACAATAGGTCAACCACCACAGATCTATACCACAGCATTTGTTAACCAATACATGTCTACATCAAAACCTTGTTTTTAACCTCTGTAAGTTTGAACTAACACAGATCTATACAATCGCACTGTTCTCTCTTGATTTACATAGAGCTATACCACAGTCATGTTCTCTTTAACCCTTTGATTCCCTCACCCTATCCACCAACATCCTGCATCATCATCAATGATCGCAAAGCAAAAAGTTAACCCTTTGACCCCCTCACCATATCCACCGGCTTCCTTACATGAAGCTAGTGGATAGGATAAGGAAGTCCAAAGGGTCAAGTTTTTGCTTTGTTAGCATGGTTGACAATGCAGGATTTTGGTGAATATGGTACAGAAGTGAAAGGGTTAAAATCATAGATTGAGACAATTTTTCACAATGGGGGGGTAGAAAGAAACTCTAGGGAGAGCTAGACAACAGAAGGTCTTCAGAGAAGTAACCCCCTTTAGACAAGTGTTTCGGCCCTGAATTCCTTACACTCTCGGGGGCCGGGCCACATCCAGGTCATGACTCCTGGATGCCCTTCTGCTGTTGTCTATTTTTTTTTTTTTTTTTTTTTTTTTCCCACGCCGGGAATCGAACCTGGGCGATTCTGCGCTTCAGAACTGCGGTACGCGGTTTTACCAATGTGCTAACGGGGCACACATCATCTGTAGGGAATTTAATCCTTATGAAGTTCACTTTTTTGGTATGAATATGAACATGAATATGAAGTGAAGGAGAGGAGATGGGCACCGCCCTCATAACCCTGGCCCTGAAAAAAGTTGAGGTCTCTACCACTTCACTCCCATACAACCCCAGGGTTATGGGACTATCTATCTGTGATGATGGGGATGATAATCATGATTTACTGAGTTTCTAGACTGAGACAGAGTAACAGAACTTTGCCCTCTGCTTTCTCTCATGATACATCCTTGATCAACCAGGTTCGACAGATACAGACACCTGCAGTGCTGGTGAGAAATTTTGAGCACCCCCCTCCATGATGCATCAGTGAAGTGAATCAGGAACAAGATTCGACTGTCGTCCCAGTTTTCCCAAACATCCCATAGTATGCACAGGCTGGGCAAGAGAAGAAGATAGTTTCCTCTGAAAATTGGCCAGGGTCCAGGGGTAATGTCCCTGCTGGGGGGTCTGGGGAAGCCCCCAGAAGATGAAGAATTTCTGTAATTTTGAGGCATTATGGATGCATTTCCTAATGGCAAATACAATAATTCAGTAATA
The DNA here is from genome assembly GCA_030674185.1 of Monoplex corrugatus. Lineage (NCBI taxonomy): Eukaryota > Metazoa > Mollusca > Gastropoda > Littorinimorpha > Ranellidae > Monoplex > Monoplex corrugatus. The sequence goes on from CM060315.1 coordinate 92,694,981, forward strand.
TTTCCTCTGAAAAAAATTTTTTTTCCCTCTGAAACTAGAAGTTCATCCGCTGAAATTAGCGGATCCGCTGAGAGTTACCCAGCCTGATGCTCAACTCTGGGAAGGAGCCTGCTGGAAGCTAAAATCCCACAATGACTTACAGACCTGATGGGATTTGACTCTACAACCTTCCAGTCACTGACCTCTTGTTCTCACCAGAGCACCACGGTCACTAACAAACAATGAATATTCACACTGAAAAATTAAACTATCAACTTTCAGTTTTGATGAACGAGGCTTGACAGTATATTCAATTTTATTTGTTATATCAAGTCTGTTCACAGAAAGTATGGAGGGATGTACACAGGTCACAAGCAAGGTCTATGCTTTTTGTCTCTATATACTCTCATTACTACTACCGAAAACTTATGACACCAGGTTATCAAATAATTGAATTGGATTGGATTAAACAGCATTTTTACCACGGATTTTTTCAACATTTCTGTGGCAAAGGAGAGCAACAGATTAGATCGGTACATGAATTCTGAGGTAAACACACCTCTCAGTTTTCAATTAAGATATTGAATCATACATAATATGCAAATTTTCTGAGAGCAAAATACAGTTTTGGTCCTTGATTGATGTGCAATCTGCATACCATGTGGACCCCTACTTATAAACAGATTTAGGTTTAGAGAATTTATGGTGCTTCTAAGTTCTATGCCATGTTTTATGCACTTAACCCTTTCGTGCCAAATGTGTTGTTTTGCTTGTGTTTGCTATTTCCCAGTGATTTCTGAGTGGGAAGGGTAATGATTAAAACAAAACTTCTAGCACGCAAACTACTGCACAAATGTATTCATAACCTTTCTTTTCTGAAAGAAAATGAACAGACTATCCATTTATGATAAAGTTTATTTGGCAATTTGGTTAGTGAAGAATGGCTCATAAAAATCGATAAATAATTTCTTGTTAAACACTCTGGATTAGTATACTAATAGGCTTATATAAAAAAGATCCCAAGAAAACACATAAAAGTAATGGAAATATGTCTCCTTACCCTGTGTGCATATAAAGAACTAAAAACTAACACACACACACACCACACACACAACACACACACACACACACACACACACATGTATACATACACATTCTCTCTCTCTCTCTCTCTCTCTCTCTCTCTCTCACACACACACACACACACACACACAACACACATGTATACACACACATGTATACACACACATTCTCTCCTCTCTCTCTCTCTCTCTCTCTCTCACACACACACACACACACACACATCTCTCTCTCTCTCTCCTCTCTCTCTCTCTTCTCTCTCATCTCATCCCATGCCCACCATTTCTTTTCATTACACAAAGTTATCAGACAGAAACCTACTGTACAGCAAGCACAATTGTTATCCCCACTGTTGCACTGAATTCCTGTGTTACTGCAAGTGATCCATGCAGTCCACCAGGGCCACACTGATGTGCTGGCTCACTGCCAAAACTGCCTGACCTACATAATGCTCCCCCCCCTCCTCCTCACAACTCTCCCCCTCAATGGTCAGATGTATGGAAACTATATTTCAATATTTCTAAATGTGGTGTTCTACATACTGGTAAAACCAACCAAGAACACACATATTATATGAGACAAAATGACAGCAAAATGCAGATAAAAATCCTAAAAGAGGAAAAGGACTTGGGAGTAACTTTCGACAGCATGTTATCCTTCGATTTACATATTGGTAAAATAGTTAATAAAGCAAATCAAATGTTGGGAGTTATTAGGAGAAGCTTTTCTTACTTAGATAAGGATATATTTCTAAAACTATATAAATCTTTTGTTAGACCACATTTGGAATATGCAAATGCAATATGTGTCCATCCTTGAAAAGACAGTCAGTGCAAATAGAAAGAGTACAAAGACGTGCGACAAAGCTATTAAAAGAATGCAAAGATAAATCTTATGCAGAATGATTGAAGTATTTGAAATTACACTCACTTAAACTAAAGGCAGAAGGACAAGAGTGACCTTATTCAAACATATAAGATATTTAATGGAGCTGATAATATTTGTGTTGACTCACTCTTTTCTGTTTCACAATGTAATATCACAAGAAACAAGGAAGGAAAGATATTTATTCAGCATTGTCGTACTAACACAAGAAAAAAAATTTTCACATCGAGTAGCCCCTTTGTGGAATAAACTCCCAACTAACATAAAAATTTGCACAAGATACTAACAAATTCAAAAATCTTTTGGACGAAATTCCAGAATTCAAAGAACTTTTCATCGATTTTGATGATTAAAGGCCTGATTAGGCTTATCATAGTTATGCAAACAAAAAGAAAATGCACATTTTAACACCTGTAATAGAAAAAGTTGAGAAAGAGGGGACGTAAATAGGCCGCAAGGCCTAGGCCATTGAAAGCCAGTCCCTACTACTACTACTACTACTACTACTACTACTAGCAGCTGCCCAATTCGAAGTTGGGTCAGTCACTGATAATGTAAGTCCAACATCTGGTGTGTTAAATTAAACAGCTAGTTTCTGGCAACAAGCTGCTTTTCTCACAGCACTTGGCCCAATCAAAGTTTTCATCACCATTTTGGAAATCAATGTTAAAGTTTCTTAAGGGAGTACTCACAAAACTATAGCAAATTATCAATGGGCTCCGCTGGCTTCATGCATAACTAATGTAGACAAAGCTTTCTGGTTCGTGCAAATTGGGATTCCCAAGCTTAGAAATGGAGTTAGACAAATTCCTGATGTGATGTGAATGTACATACATCCTTGGCAAATAAGTACACATTATCATTATGCAGACAATAGTATACACCTGAATCTCTAAAGGTTAATTATGAAGACAGTTGGTAGTCTATTACAGATAAAAAAAAAATTTTAAAAGTGAACATGCACTGAGACTGACTGACAGAGACATAACTATAAAGACTAGGGATGACAAACACTGGCCTGTGCAACATGCAAAGACAAACATTCCAAGACAGATTGAGATCCAAGAAACTAGCCTAAAGACTGAGTTCGCCAATGAAACTGACACAATCTGCATTCCACATTAAACGTTGCCTCCCTTGCATGATAAAGACCTAACACCATAATCAAGCAGACAACAGTCAGCTGAGTTCGGGTTACCACATTCTCATTTCATCAGGTCAAATATCAACACTCCACACTGATTTTTTGATTTTTTATTTAATAAATCCCTAGAGTAGAGCCTACTCTACTACTAGAGGCTAATCATCCACAGCCATGAAAACTGAAAAGAAACTCCCATCCTGAATAACTCAATTCCAATCTTACCCATTGACTGACACGATCTGCCGTACCAACTAACTAATCAAGGCCATAGAAACGCCTGACCGTTATCATGCAACATGAACACCCAACGGACGGACAAACTCGCTAGGAATGCAATGCACGCTTTGATCTAATTCGTGGTCGTGCAACTTGCAGAGCCTAATTCAATTACAGAAAAAACGCGATCGTCAATGGCAAATATGGCGAATTTCGCAACAGCAGAGAACTGTATGGAAAAGACATAACAAATGTGGAATTTGTTGGTACTTACGTGGTGTGGCCTGGGATGAACTGTGGACCCTGCACAAGTTATCAGACGCCGGTGTCTGCTGTTTGGTTGCGTTATCGCATCTCCATGAACAAGATTACTTCCTGTCCACTTTCACTTCCGGGTCACTACACGGTGTCGGAGTAGAGAAAACTCCCATAAAAAGTTTGCACTGCACGATCTTTTTTTGTTTGTTTGTTTGTTTGGTTGGTTTTGGTTTTGGCTTCGTTGTTGTTGTTATTGTTTTTCTTGTTTTCGAGTGAAGGTTATTCCATAATACTGAATAATCATGACACATAAAATCATAATTTGTAAAGAAAAATTGCCAAATAATTTCAATAATTAAAAAGGCACAATTTTTTTCGCTCCATTTAAAACAAGCCAGAGAGATTGATTCCTGTGTGTACACAAATACTAACGTAGACAGCAGACAAAACATGTTCTTTTTCAGATAATTCAGCTATTAACATTGACATGACACTGGCATAGTTTTTTGTGTGAAGGTCACTGACCCATACACAATATTTACATGTATAATGTATGCTTTATTATACACACACACGTACTTACACACGCATGCACACACACGCACGCACGCACACACACACAATACGCACATTTGCACACACATATTCACGTATGCTTACATGTACACACACATACAATCGCATGCAATACATATGTACTTATATAAATACATGCAATAATACATATTCACACATACTTAACTACAGACAGTGATAGAACATACTCGCATATATTCATATTTATATTCATATTCATATCCATATCTTTTCTTTTTTTTTTTTTTTTTTTTTGGTCACAATGGATTTGCTATATGAAATTCAGGCAGCTCTTCCTGTTGAGAGGGAAGTGCTGTGCCATTTTTTTTTTTTTTTTTTTTAACTAAGACTTTAGAAAGGCTAGCCTTCAAGGGGAGGGACCTGGGAAATGATCCTATCTCTCCAATATTTTATGCCAAGGCAGCCAGGCGAATGCCCTGCTCTTCACGATTTTCAACTGCTATGGAATCTTTAGCGTGTGCAGCCAGAAAGCACATGGTCTGTTTAGTTTTTCATCCCCTTCTGAAGGACTATACTTCAGTTTGGTTTTCCGGTTAAACTGAGGAGAAAAATCGAGGCCTCCACGGGGAGCGAACCCTGGAACCTGAGGTTTAAGTTATTGGCAGGTGAACGTCTGAACCATTCTGCCACTCGCTAAATGTACAAAAGTAGTGAGTAGGTGAGTTGTGAGTATTCAAGGTTTGAAAGTTTATAAACGTAGAGATTATTATATCTGTCTGGTTTGAAAGGTGGGGGTGGGGGGGGGGGGGGGGAGACAGTCAGGAACTTGCATCAGGATTAAGCCAGATTTTTACATGGCATTTCCTCAGTTCCATCACTCGGTCAAAGAAAGTACAAAAATCGCCAAACCTGCTCGCCATAAACATGTCACAAAACAAGTTTTTTGTTTGGTTGGTTGGTTGGTTGATTGGTTGTTTCTTTCGTTTTTTCTTTCTTTCTTTTTTGTCTTTTTTGTCTTGTTTGTTTGTTTGTTTGTTTTTATAAACGTTAATTGTTTGACTCCCCTACCCTGTCCACCAGCATCCTGCATCGTCAACCATGGTAGCAAAGCAAAAACTTAACCCTTTGACTCCCTCACCCTATCCTCACCTACCACCTATCCACCAGATTCCTGCTGGAAGCTTGAGGATAGGGCAAGGGAGTCAAAGAGTTAAGATTTTTGCAGTTGGCGGATAACGTACGGGACTCAAAGGGTTAATGAAGGCATTTTGCTTAGTGACCTATGAACTCGTCTTGGTGCAAATGGCCACAACATTATAGATTTGAAAAAAATTGATTTTTTGGCTGCCGTCCAACTTAAGAGACTTTATCACTGACTTGCGCCACTAAATCAGATGGCACAGTTAACCCCTTAAAGTTAGAGTTTGTTCAAGAGATTCGTGCAACGGACAGTTCCATATATTTGCTCCACCCGAATTGCCAGCAATCATCTGCAGACTTCCAAGCCTGAGCAAAACTTTATGCGCTGGCGAAAATGTTGAAATGGGGAGGGAAAGGAAGGGACTACGAACAGAGCATGACACCACCATATGATGAAACTCACTGACACCACATTGATGGAAACATTCAGCTGACACACATAATGATGGAACAGTCACTGACACACCATATGAGGAAACAGTCAGCTGACACCACCATAATGATGGAAACAGTCAGCTGACCACCAAATGGACAGAAGCTGACACCACCACAATGACGGAAACAGTAAGCTGACACCACCACAATGACGGAAACATGCTGACAACCCATGACAAACAGACTGACACCACCACAATGACGGAAAAGTGTGAAAAATGGGAAACAGGACAACCAATACGAAACAGTAAGCTGACACCACCACAATGAGGAAACAGTAAGCTGACACCACCAAATGACGGAAACAGTAAGCTGACACCACCACAATGAGGAAACAGTAAGCTGACACCACCACAATGACGGAAACAGTAAGCTGACACCACCACAATGACGGAAACAGTAAGCTGACACCACCACAATGACGGAAACAGTAAGCTGACACCACCACAATGAGAAACAGTAAGCGACACCACCACAATGACGGAAACAAGATGGAAGCAGGCAGACAAGTTGTCAATGTTGCAGGCTGGGATTGAACTCGAGATGTCATCAGATCTGAAGTCAATGGCTCCTCAGTCAAAAACATCCAACCAGCCCATGCATTGTAGCTGCTCTGTGTGAGGATCAAACTCACAACCTACAGGCTTTATGTTGATGGCTGGTTTGGAACTTGAGACGTCAGATCTTGAGTCCACGGCTCTGTCAACAGACAACAAAATAAAGTGGGGAAGGGGGGGTGGGGTGAGGGGGGAACAGGTGGCTCGCCTGACCGTCAGACTCATCACCCTTGCCTTATCTGCCATGGCATTAGAGAATCTTTGTTGCTTACGTCGTCCACTTCTGTCTCTTATTCCTAAAGTCTGGATCAGCAAGAGGCCTGGGACCTCTTTCATTTGATGATTGCTTGCTTGCTTGCTTACTTGTTGCTTGTTTTGCTTGCCTGTTGGCTAGCTAACTATCTAGCTTGTTGCTTGTTTAGTTGGTTGTTGGTTGGTTGATGATAAGTAGATTCAATTCATTAATTCCATCATTCGGGGATGGATGGATTGGACGGAGAGGGAAGGGACGGGGACGGACGGACGGACGGACGGACGGACGGACGGATGGATGGATGGATGGATGGATGGGAGGGTTGATGGGTGAGTGGACAGATGGATAGATGGATGAGTGGATGGGTGGGTGTATTGGAGGATGGGTGGTTGGGTGGATGGGTGAATGGACGGACGGTGGATGGATGGATGGATGGTAGATAAAGACAGTGTGCAATTCATAACAGCACAGCATACTACTAACTCGACATGTTCCAGACGAACCAGAAATTGAACTGTATGAGTTTCATAGAATGAAAAAAAACAACAACAAAAAACGACCCCCAAAAAACAACAACAACAACACAAAAAAAAACAAACAAACAAACAAACAAAAACCAAGAAAAAAAACAAAGAAAAGAAAAAAAAAAGTAAGAATGTGTGTCTTTGCGTATTGCTTAAGCAGGGACATGTCAAGCTAAACCAAATCTAACTCTTAAATAAACAAACAGACAAAAAAGATATTTATTCTGTTTACATTATTAGCAACGACTAGCATTAAAGGGACATAACTCAGTATTCATCTACACAACGAAAGTGATTGTGACTTCACATTCTCATGCTGAGATAACATCAGAGCACAGCGACCCAGCCCTATCGGTATACCCAGGCCTATCGGTATACCCAGGCCTGTCGGTATACCCAGCCCTATCAGTACACTCAGCCCTATCGGTATACTACCCCTATCGGTATACCCAGCCCTATCGGTATACCCAGCCCTATCGGTATACCCAGCCCTATCGGTACACTCAGCCCTATCGGTATACTCAGCCCTATCGGTATACTCAGCCCTATCGGTATACCCAGCCCTATCGGTATACCCAGCCCTATCGGTATACCCCAACCCTATCGGTATACCCAGGCCTATCGGTATACTCAGCCCTATCGGTATACCGGCACTATTGGTATACTCAGCACTATCAGTATACTCAGCACTATCAGTATAACCAGCACTATTGGTATACTCAGCCCAATCGGTACACTGAGCCCTATCGGTATTTTCAGCCCAGTCGGTACACTCAGCCCTATCAGTATATTCAGCCCTGACGGTATGCTCAGCCCTATCATTACACTCAGCCCTATTAGTATACCCAGCACTATCGGTATACCCAGCCCTATCGGTATACCCAGCCCATAAAAGTCTTATCTGTTTAATATCAGCCCTATCTTAAAGGACACGATAACTCAGCTATCATACCACACAACGAACAGTGATTGTGATTCACATCCTCATCTGGATACACTCAGCCCCTATCGGACCCAGCCCTATCGGTATACCCAGCCTATCGGTATACCCAGCCCTATCGTAACCCAAGCCCTATCGGTATACCATCCTATCGGTATACTCAGCCCTATCGGTATACCCAGCCTATTCGGTATACCAGTCCTATAGTATACCAGCACTATCAGTATAACCAGCCTATCGGTATACTCAGCCCAATCGGTACACTGAGCCCTATCGGTATTTCAGCCCAGTCGGTACACCAGCCCTATCAGTATATTCAGCCCTGACGGTATGCTCAGCCCTATCATTACACTCAGCCCTATTAGTATACCCAGCACTATCGGTATACTCAGCCCAATCGGTACACTCAGCCATATCGGTATACTCAGTCCAGTCGGTATACTCCGCCCTATCTGTATATTCAGCCCTGACGGTATGCTCAGTCCTATCATTATACTCAGCCCTATCAGTAACCATCCCTATCGGTATACCCAGCCCTATCAGTACACTCAGCCCTATCGGTATACTAGCCCTATCGGTATACTCAGCCCTATCAGTAACCACCTATCGGTATACCCAGCCCTATTGGTACACTCAGCCCTATCGGTATACTCAGCCCTATCATTATACTCACCTATCGTATACCAGCCCTATCGGTATACCCACCCTATCGGCATACTAAGCCCTAACGTATACTCAACCTATAGGTATACTCAGCCCTATGGTATACCCAGCCTTTATTGGTATACTCAGCCCTTCTGTATACTCAGCCCTATCGGTATGGAAGTACATGTTTTCCATCCCACACATCCTGACTAATAACTCCTCCCCAGTAGCACCTGGCACTGGCAATCAGGTCTGTTACATGTATCTCATCACTAGCACGGGTGGTCAGCCAGTGCACATAGCCATGCAAAAATGAATACATACCACTTTACATTTGTTAATTATGTACAGTCTTCCGTTTTAGAATCATCACTAACTTGTTCATGCAAAATCCATAAAAAAAATCAATTTTTTTTTTTCTTTAGTGCACATTAGACTGTCTACCGAAATAATGAAATGGCTTTGAACAATTTCTTGGGGGTGGAAAAAAAACGTATCACCGTTCGAAGTAAAAGCAGACGAAACCAAAAGTCGGTCGGGAATGGGAGGCCAAATTGTATCAAGGAATTTTTAAATAAGTGCATTTCTAACTTATCGTGACCTTTTTATTTTGATGTGTGCACATTTATAATCTTTCGAGCAATATGTTGAAATGTTAAGCTTTAGGTTTCGTAGATCATGTTGTGTGGTCTATTTCAACGAAAACGAGGGTGGTAACAGACGTTCAACAAATCCACCTTCCTTTACATTTCACAATTGCACTAAAAAAGTAACACTAGATCTATACGGTATTACATCTTACGCAAGAATCTTATTAAGTTTTACGATTGCACTAAAAACGCAACATTAGATATGTGTAGTAATACATCCTACGCAAGAATCTAAGTATATCATGTTTTTTTTACTGACTCAATTTGTAATACGGATAAATCACCAGGGCTTGTATATCTTTTAAACGTAAATGATAACAGTCTTTTGTGTCAGTGTTTCTATCTTCGACGAAAGTCATCGCTGCATTTATAACAGAATTGATAATACGCAGAGAGAGAGAGAGAGAGAGAGAGAGAGAGAGAGAGAGAGAGAGAGAGAGAGAGAGAGAGAGAAAGAGAGAGAAGAGAGCGAGCGAACGAGAGAGAGAATGCATGCACTACCTCTGTCCATCTAATTTCATCATCTTAGAATTGTATAAAAGATAAATAGCAAGATTCCCTGTACTCTCCCACAAAGCTTTGTGGGGAAAAACTGATCTCAAAAAAAAAAAAAAAAAAAAAAAAAAAAGATAATACGAATAGTTGTAACTGTTCCTGCCGTTTGTTTGTAGATCGGCCTATTCATCTCTCTCTCTCTCTCTCTCTCTCTCTCTCTCTCTCTCTCTCTCTCTCTCTCTCTCTCTCTCTCTCTCCCTCTCTCTCTCCCTTCTCTCTCCCTCCCCTATTTCCCTATCTCTGTCTCCCTCCCTGTTTCTCTGTCTCCCTCCCAAACAAACAAACAAAAACAAATAAACTATTATTGTTAAGTTTTTATGCTGTTACAGTTTTATATCAACACAGACACTCTGCTCGCACAATGTAAATCAACATACTTCCTCGAAAATTAAATATTATTCTGATCTTGTTCCCTCTTTTCTTCAACATAGAAAATTAATTCTATTTTGCATATTTTGGTGTCATTTTGTTGTCATAGTTCATGTGCATTGATAATAATGTAGGTCGTCTACGATCACAACAGCTCGGTTTTATTAGTGTAGACCCTCCATGGACGTGGGCTAAATGTTTAAAAAAAAAAGTGGAACTCTGTTGTGCCATTGTATACTCTGAAAATAAAACATTTATTCTTGTCCGTTCCCTCCCCCCTCAAAGAAAATGCCGCTGACGCGAAGGATTTATGAGGAGAGTCGTAGCATTTACCAGGATTATTTTCTATCCTCTCTCATCGGGAGGCATTTGTGGTGTTAGTGCTTGTGTAGATCACTCCATACGAGGAGACGCGTGCTGTCCTCTGACTGAGAACTGAAATTTAAAATAGAAATCTTGGCCGCCTCAATTTGTTTTTTTAACGCACACGCACGGAGGAGAAGAGAGGAGAGAGAGAGAGAGAGAGAGAGAGAGAGAGAGAGAGAGAGAGAGAGAGAGAGAGAGAGAGAGAGAGAGAGAGAGAGAGAGCATTGATATCGACATGAATCAAGCCGTTTCATCTTCAACTCGGACGCAAGTGACCGATCAGAAAAGACATAACATTGTGCATCCCCCCTTACTGCTGCTTAGCAACCCCCACTTGGTTCACCCGGAAGTTGGGAAGGGAAATAAACGTGGAGACGCATGCGTGAACTCATTGGAGCCTGACACGGTGTAGGGGGTGACAGCGAAAACCAGTGTTAGCCTACTGCCCATTCTTACATCGATTTCTTCTTTACTCTTCTGTTCCCCTGATGAGCAGAATGGATTCATGTACGACACCGCCCAGGATGTAAAGCACGCGTCTACTATTGTGGTGCTGAAAAATCGGTAAGTGCTGTCAGTCGGTGCGTGTGGTGGCATTCTGCGATTGACAGTGACGTCAAAGACAAGCATCTCGCTTCACGCATAACTTGCTCTGTTCTTGGGGGATTACCTTACCTGTTCCCACACTCGGTCCAAGTATCGAGCATTTCGTCTTTTCAGGAACTTGACCGAACATGGCAGCAGACACAAGACAAGGTATTTGATGAGTATATGTGCCTGTTGTAGCCATCGCTTTCGTCTAGCAGACAACATTTCA
>CM060315.1:92711390-92721390 GCA_030674185.1 Monoplex corrugatus
TCGTAGTGTATGAGTGTAGTGAATCGCTCTTGTACAATAATCTCCAAATCCCTGTGTTTTAACCCTTTGCCTCCCGCACCCTGTCCACGAGCATCTTGGATTGTCAATCATGCTAGCAAAGCAAAACCTTAACCCTCTGATTCCCTCACCCTGTCCGTCAGCTTCCTGCAGTAAGCTGGTGGACAGGGTGAGTGAGTCAAAGAGTTAAGAATAAGATTTTGCATTTGGTGAACAGTCTGCGGGAGTCAAAGGGTTAAGCTCTTTGTCTTGTGTGTTCCTTTGTTCCTTCTTCCATTTAACGTCTTTTCACTATGAGTGATTATATTATTCTTGTGTGTGTGTGTGTGTGTGTGTGTGTGTGTGTGTGTGTGTGTGTGTGTGTGTGTGTGTGACTGTGTGACTGTGTGTCTGTGTGCATCTGTGTGTATGTGTTTGTATGTTGTGTGTGTCTGTGTCTGTGTATGTGTGTGTCTGTGAGTGTATGTTGTGTGCGTGTGTGTATGTATGTGTTGTGTGTGTGTGTGTGTGTGTGTGTGTGTGTGTGTGTGTGAGAGAGAGAGAGAGAGAGAGAGAGAGAGAGAGAGAGAGAGAGAGAGAGAGATGTATGAACATGAATTTCTCAGCTGTCTATGGGTGAATGTTTATCAAATAAGGGCCTAGGCTTTAGACCCGGGAAAGCATACATTTTGGAATGTTACATCCATAAGATCAAAATCCCTTGGACCAGAAATTGTCTAAAATCAACACTTTTTGATGAATGTGGTTGAACAACATTTTCTCAGGAATTGTGGACAATTTTTAATGTCTGATTTGTCTACTGTTGTCCCTCGATGCATGTCAAGCTTTATTTCAAAGAAAGCTTTTTCAAGGGCATAGCGACCTTGAGAAGTATGGAATCTGGAAAATTTTTGAGATAGTTTTTGTATGAAAAGGGAGATTGCTGGAATGGCTTGACTGTCTTGTATAATATTAATAACTTGTATGTTGAAGTCCTAGGGGTGGGGGTAGGATGAAAAAGAGTGCTCATACTCATAGTACAGCCATCGAAGTCTGAAAATGAAGATGACATATGCATATTGTATCATATTTCCCTACAGCCATCGAAGTCTGAAAACGAAGATGACCATATTGTATCATATTTCCCAGACGGGCACAGTAGTGAAGTGGGTAAGATGTCAGTCTGCCAGTCAGAAAGTCTGGAGTCAAATCCTGCTTAGGTACCGCCACCCATTTGTTCTGTGGGTTAGAGCACCAAGCTGTTAACCCTTTGACTCCCGCACCCTGTCCAACAGCATCCTGCATTGTCAGCCATGACAGTAAAGCAAAAACTTGACCTTTTGACTCCCTCACCCTATCCACCAGCTTCCTGCAGGAAGCTGGTGGATAGGGTGAGAGTCAAAGGGTTAAGTTTTTCCAGTTGGTGGATGGGCTGCAGGAGTCAAAGGGTTAAACCTGGAGTCATGGGTTTAACCCTCAGGCAAACCACATTTCCCATACACTGGTAGGACCTCAGTTAGTCAGTACCTGGCCAGTACCTAGGTTTATGTGCAGGCTTAAGACTTGTGCTGTGACCAGTCTGGGTCTTCTCCATCACATGGCACCAGTGGCATCAGATCAGTGCTTATAATGGAATTAATTCTGAGTGTGGAGACATCATCTTGAGAAACTGAAACTGAGTAGAGGGGTGGAGAGTTTTCTGATGCCCCAGGTCAACGTGTGTGCAGACCAGTTTGTGCGTTAGTCCTCTTATACGCGCACACAGAACAGCAAGTATGCATTTTAACCCTTTGACTCCTGCCGCCTGTCCGCCAGCATCCTGCATTGTCAACCGTGCAAACAAAACAGAAACTTAGACTCCCTCGCCCTGTCCACCAGCTTCCTGCAGGAAACTGGTGGATAAGGTGAGCGAGTCAGAGGGTTCAGTTTTTGCAGTTGGTGGATAGGGTGAGGGAGTCAAAGGGTTCAGTTTTTGCAGTTGGTGGATAGGGTGAGGGAGTCAAAGGGTTAAGTTTTTGCAGTTGGTGGATAGGGTGAGGGAGCCAAAGGGTTCAGTTTTTGCAGTTGGTGGATAGGGTGAGGGAGTCAAAGGGTTCAGTTGTTGCAGTTGGTGGATAAGGTGCAGGAGTCAAAGGGTTAGAGATCATGTAATTTGTAAGTCATATAAATTATAAGTTTTCAATGGCTCATAGAAACATAAAAACACCCAGCATGCTGTCCCACTGGAGACAGTATATGCAGACTGTGCAGCAACATACTGCCTGCACAGTTTGAGCAAAGTAACATCTGTACAAGTACTTGAAGTAGATCCTGAAAAATTGAAACACTGGAAATATTGCATATATACAGGGGGGTGCAAAAGTAGGTATACAGTATCACATCATTATTATAATGCTTAATTCATTAAAATTATTAGCACATTAAGTTAGTTGGCCATATTTTCGATATTTTCAGTGTCATTAATTATGTTTTATCGTAGCTGATAATATGCATCATTGCATGTACTTTTATCCTAACTTTTAATTTTTTATTGTTTTTTGCAGGTAAAGAGGCAATTTAATTTAGATCTAAGTGGCAATTTGATTTAACCATGGCTGGTAATTTGACAGATGAGGAGCGCAAATGGATTTTAAAACAATACTGGAAGACAGATGGACTTCTTTTTGGGGGGGATATGTAAAGGAAAGGGTTTTCGCACGCAAGCCGCGCACTGTTAATGACATGATTCAGTTCATCTTGCAGGCTTGTCAAGAAATTTATTGATGCTGATAAAGATCTTTGTGCTAGAGTGTGCATGTGTCCGCTCTCGATTAGAGGAGTGTGTGAATACCCACGGCAAGCAGTTTGAGTATCTGAGGGATTAAGGCTGTGCTTGTTATTACATATGCAATATTCATTTTTGTATAATAAATGCAACGAATATTGTACGTGTTTTCTTTTTTCATAACTGTATACCTACTTTTGCACCCCCCTGTATATATCCACAGCACTTTCTTTTTTCAACTCCCCCCCTCCCCCATCCCCCCCCCCCCATCTCTCTCTATCAGCTCTGGCCCTAGTCTCACCTCACTCAAGTGTCTGCCTGTTGTGAGTCTGTGTGGATTATGTCTTGGACCAGTCTATTTTTGGGGTTGTGTTCCCCACCCTGCCCTGCCTGCACAGCCCTAAGATAGGACCAGGACTAGGAGTGCAAAGTGCCATTACCATGGCCAGTCATAGCATTGAGTGAGTGATTTGCTACTATTTTCACACACAGTCATTGTTTTACCTCATGCATGGGCGGACGTTGGCCTCATGCGGGAATTAACCTTTTAGATTCACCTCACCCTGTCCACCAGCTGCATAGACTTAACCCTTTCTCTCCCTCGCCCTTTCCTCCAGCTTCCTGCAGGTGAGCTGGGGGATAGGTTGTGGGAGTGAAAGGGTTAAGTGTTTGCTGTGCTTCTGTGGCTGACAATGCAGGAAGCTGGTGAATAGGGTGAGGGAGTGAAAAGATTCAGTAGATAACTGATTTTGAGGATGAGTTGTTCAGAAATATGAAGAGATTGTGTGCTGCCTGTGTGTGTGTGGTGTGTGTGTGTGTGTGTGTGTGTGTGTGTGTGTGTGTGTGTGTGTGTGTGTGTGCGTTCATTCTTTGATTTAACGTCTTTTCACTATAACTATAAGTGATATTAGACGGTTGTGTGCTCTGTATCCTCTCTCTCTCTCTCTCTTGTGTTCCTAGAAATAATAAACTTTGCCTGTTGTGACAGATTGATAGTAAAGTGTAAACTGTATATACATATGTATTGATTTTGTGGGTCTCCCCCCCCCCCCCTCTCCCTTGTGAAAAGACTAGACTTAATGCTAAGAGTTCACTTGGAAAGAAGATTAGAGTTAGAATTACAAGAGTTGAATGATTTAACCATGTAAATATGAGAACATGTCAGGGAAGGAGTTTTTATTATTGTTAGTTTTATACATGTACTGTGCTTTCTTTGGTGTCCTGGGTTACATGTATAAAATTAGACCCACTAACATCAGCTTACAATTTTCTGATCCTAGCAAATTGAAATATACAACTATCTATAAATGGCAAATAATCAGATAGTTAATATTGTAAAAGTTAGATTTTCACCATCCATGTAACATTTTTGGCACATCTCAGGAGAATGAACCCATGTATAAAAAATAATTTAAGACAAATGATCATTGTTATTGTGGGAGGTTACGGGAATGAGCGATTTGGGTAATAAAGAGTGTGTATGAAAGGAATATATAGTATACTCCAATTCACAGAACTTTGAATTTACAGATCTATCTCAGTGTCTGTTGTGTGAAATCTCAGTTAAGGATTTGTATTGAATTTGAAGCGGAGGCATTCATAGAATTTATTTCTTAAGGTGTTTTATTTTTTTAGGTTTGTGAAATTGTACTTGTGTGACAGAACATAGTGGATTTAGGCTTTCTTTAGGTTTGTGAAATTGTACTTGTGTGACAGAACTTAGTGGATTTAGGCTTTCTTTAGGTTTGTGAAATTGTACTTGTGTGACAGAACATAGTGGATTTAGGCTTTCTTTAGGTTTGTGAAATTGTACTTGTGTGACAGAACATAGTGGATTTAGGCTTTCTTTAGGTTTGTGAAATTGTACTTGTGTGACAGAACATAGTGGATTTAGGCTTTCTTTAGGTTTGTGAAATTGTACTTGTGTGACAGAACATAGTGGATTTAGGCTTTCTTTAGGTTTGTGAAATTGTACTTGTGTGACAGAACATAGTGGATTTAGGCTTTCTTTAGGTTTGTGAAATTGTACTTGTGTGACAGAACATAGTGGATTTAGGCTTTCTTTAGGTTTGTGAAATTGTACTTGTGTGACAGAACATAGTGGATTTAGGCTTTCTTTAGGTTTGTGAAATTGTACTTGTGTGACAGAACATAGTGGATTTAGGCTTTCTTTAGGTTTGTGAAATTGTACTTGTGTGACAGAACATAGTGGATTTAGGCTTTCTTGTTTTTCTAGCACTTGAAATGAAGTTTTGAAAATGAAAAAAAAGCGTGTTATGTTTTTTTTCCCCCCAACTTGTGAAAATGAAAGACCCTTGTTGTGTTACCTGTTTCCTGAACTTTTCCACGTCGTGTAAATCACCTGTGCATTGTGGTGGACATAATAACCTGGGTATTTTTGGCAGGGGTGGGGTAGAGACACTGTGGGAGAGAGCAGATTAGAGGGAGGATAAAATGGAGGAAGGGGGGGGGGGTAAGAATGGAGAAAGGGAGGGGTAGTTGGGAGATCTGATTTGGAAGGGAGATGGGAAAACTGGGAGAAATTGGGTTGGGGAGTAGATGGGTATAAATTTAGAATTGCAATGTACTAGTTTTATATATTTTGAGTATATGTGTCTATGTGTTGCATGTTATGAGTATGTATGTAATTGTTATTTTATTGAATTTAATCCCATTGTGGGGATGCCATGGGCATTTTCATTATGCAGAGTGTCAGGAAATTCTGTGCTAGACATTTCCTCTTTTCTATCACTTTCATTGTTTCTGCCTTGTTCCTTTGCTTTCTGTCATTTCTTCCTATCATTTTCTGCCTTGCTGGTCCATTCATCTGTATGTGTTCAATAAAGTCTTACATACTTTTTCTTAGGATTGATAATTGGGTACATGTATTAAGTGCATTTTTTTGGTTCTAGGGAAATGTAATATGCGGAAGCAATTTCAGGTAACTTTGGCCCGTTTTTAGATAATGTTCTTAGTTATGTCAAAATTTGTATTCAGGTATGTTTTTTTTAAATCCCCTGTGTGATAAATTGGACGGAGTTTTCAACGCCTGGGACATCTCCCTAGATTACATGCACAGATGCATCAATTGATATGTGTACTTAATTTTCTTTGAAATGGTAAATAGCTCTGATATGGCTGTACACAATTGACTGGGCTTTAAACAGCAATAACTATTGAATTAATCACATGTTTTGGTGAGGTAATATGAGAGGGGGAGGGTAAGGGCAGGGGAGAGGTCGGGGCGAGGACGTGAGTGAGTTGGATGTGAGTGTGGATTGAGTGAACGTGTTGTGTGAGTTGGATGTGAGTGTGGCTTGTGTGAACATGATGTTGTGTGAGTTGGATGTGAGTGTGGATTGAGTGAACATGATGTAGTGTGAGTTGGATGTGAGTGTGGATTGAGTGAACATGAGTGTGTGAGTTTGATGTGAGTGTGGATTGAGTGAACATGATGTGTGAGTGAGTTTGATGAGTGTGGATTGAGTGAACATGATGTGTGAGTGAGTTTGATGTGAGTGTGGATTGAGTGAACATGAAGTGTGAGTGAGTTTGATGTGAGTGTGGATTGAGTGAACATGATGTGTGAGTGAGTTTGATATGAGTGTGGATTGAGTGAACATGAAGTGTGAGTGATTTGATATGAGTGTAGATTCAGTGAACATGATGTGTGAGTTGGGTGTGAGTGTGGATTGAGTGAACATGTTGTGTGAGTGAGTTGGGTGTGAGTGTGGATTGAGTGAACATGATGTGTGAGTGAGTTTGATGTGAGTGTGGATTGAGTGAACATGAAGTGTGAGTGAGTTTGATGTGAGTGTGGATTGAGTGAACATGATGTGTGAGTGTAGTTTGATGTGAGTGTGGATTGAGTGAACATGTGTGTGTGTGAGTTTGATGTGAGTGTGGATTGAGTGAACATGATGTGTGAGTGAGTTGATGTGAGTGTGGATTGAGTGAACATGATGGGTGTGATGTGAGTGTGGATTGAGGAACATGATGTGTGATTGAGTTTGAGTGAGTGTGGATTGAGTGAACAGTGTTGTGTGAGTGAGTTTGATGTGAGTGTGGATTGAGTGAACATGATGTGGTGTGAGTTTGATGTGAGAGTGTGGATTGAGTGAACATGTGGTGAGTGAGTTGGATTGAGTGTGATTGATGGTGATGATGTGTGGTGAGTTGTGATGTGTATTGGATTGATGTGAACATGTTGTATGTGTGAGTTGTTTGATGTTGAGTGTGGATTGAGGAACATGTGTGTGTGTGAGTTGTGTGAGTTTGGATTGAGTGTAACATGATTGTGTGTGAGTTTGATGTGAGTGTGGATTGAGTGAACATGATGTGTGTGTGAGTTTGATGTGATGTGTGTGATGTGATTGTGAACTGATTGTGTGTGAGTTTAATGTGAGTGTGGATTGAGTGAACATGATGTGTGAGTTAGTTTGATGTGAGTGTGGATTGAGTGAACATGATGTGTGTGAGTTTGATGTGAATGTGGATTGAGTGTGAACATGAGTGTGTGTGAGTTGTGTGATGTGAATGTGTGGATTGATGTGTAACATGATGTGTGTGTAGTTTGATGTGAGTGTGGATTGAGTGAACATGATGTGTGAGTTAGTTGATGTGAGTGTGGATGAGTGAACATGATGGTGTGAGTTTGATGTGAGTGTGGATTTGAGTGAACATGTGTGAGTGTGTTTATGATTGTGAATATGTGATGTGGTGGATGATGTGTGAGTTATTTGATGTGAGTGTGTGATGTGATGTGATGATGGTGTGTGGATGTGTGTGTGTGTGAGTGTGTGAGTGTGAGTGAATTGTTGTGTGAGTGAGTTTGATGTGATGTGGATTGAGTGAACATGATGTTGTGAGTGTTTGATTGTGAGTGTTGGTTGATGGTGAACATGATGTGTGAGTTGAGTGGTGTGGTGAGTTTGATGTGAGTGGTTGGATGTGGATGTGAACATGATGGGTGAGTGAGTTTGATGTGAGTGTGGATTGAGTGAACATGTTGTGTCAGTGAGTGGGTTGTGAGTGAGTTTAATGTGAGTGTGGATTGAGTGAACATGATGTGAGTGAGTTTGATGTGAGTGTGGATTGAGTGAACATGAAGTGTGAGTTTGATGTGAGTGTGGATTGAGTGAACATGATGGGTGAGTGAGTTGGATGTGAGTGTGGATTGAGTGAACATGTTGTGTCAGTGAGTTGGGTGTGAGTGAGTTTGATGTGAGTGTGGATTGAGTGAACATGATGTGTGAGTGAGTTTGATGTGAGTGTGGATTGAGTGAACATGATGTGTGAGTTTGATGTGAGCGTGGATTGAGTGAACATGTTATGTGAGTGAGTTTGATGTGAGTGTGGATTGAGTGAACATGATGTGTGAGTGAGTTAGATGTGACTGTGAGTGTGGATTGAGTGAACATGATGGTGAGTGAGTTTGATGTGAGTGTGGATTGAGTGAACATGAGTGTGAGTTTGATGTGAGTGTGGATTGAGTGAACATGATGTAGTGTGAGTTTGATGTGAGTGTGGATTGATTGAACATGATGTGTGAGTGAGTTGGATGTTGTGGATTGAGTGAACATGTTGTGTGAGTGAGTTGGATGTGAGTGGATTGAGTGAACATGTTATGTGAGTGAGTTTGATGTGAGTGTGGATTGAGTGAACATGTTGTGTGAGTGAGTTTGATGTGAGTGTGGATTGAGTGAACATGTTATGTGAGTGAGTTTGATGTGAGTGTGGATTGAGTGAACATGTAATGTGAGTGAATTTGATGTGAGTGTGGATTGAGTGAACATGAAGTGTGAGTGAGTTTGATGTGAGTGTGGATTGAGTGAACATGATGTGTGAGTGAGTTTGATGTGAGTGTGGATTGAGTGAACATGATGTGTGAGTTTGATGTGAGTGTGGATTGAGTGAACATGATGTGTGAGTGAGTTTGATGTGAGTGTGGATTGAGTGAACATGAGTGTGAGTTTGATGTGAGTGTGGATTGAGTGAACATGATGTGTGTGAGTTTGATGTGAGTGTGGATTGATTGAACATGATGTGTGAGTGAGTTGGATGTTGTGGATTGAGTGAACATGTTGTGTGAGTGAGTTGGATGTGAGTGGATTGAGTGAACATGTTATGTGAGTGAGTTTGATGTGAGTGTGGATTGAGTGAACATGTTGTGTGGTGAGTTTGATGTGAGTGTGGATTGAGTGAACATGTTTGTGAGTGAGTTGATGTGAGTGTGGATTGAGTGAACATGTAATGTGAGTGAATTGATGTGAGTGTGGATTGAGTGAACATGAAGTGTGAGTGAGTTTGATGTGAGTGTGGATTGAGTGAACATGATGTGTGAGTGAGTTTGATGTGAGTGTGGATTGAGTGAACATGATGTTGTGTGAGTTTGATGTGAGTGTGGATTGAGTGAACATGATGTGTGAGTGAGTTTGATGTGAGTGTGGATTGAGTGAACATGTTATGTGAGTGAGTTTGATGTGAGTGTGGATTGAGTGAACATATGTGTGAGTGAGTTGGATGTGAGTGGGATTGAGTGAACATGTTATGTGAGTGAGTTTGATGTGAGTGTGATTGAGTGAACATGTTGTAGTGTAGTGAGTTTGATGTGAGTGTGGATTGAGTGAACATGTTGTAGTGTGAGTGAGTTTGATGTGAGTGTGGATTGAGTGAACATGATGTGTGAGTGAGTTGATGTGAGTGTGGATTGAGTGAACATGATGTGTGAGTGAGTTTGATGTGAGTGTGGATTGAGTGAACATGATGTGTGAGTGTTTGATGTGAGTGTGGATTGAGTGAACATGATGTGTGAGTGAGTTTGATGTGAGTTTGGATTGAGTGAACATGTGTGAGTGAGTTTGATGTGAGTGTGGATTGAGTGAAAATGATGTTGTGTGAGTTTGATGTGAGTGTGGATTGAGTGAACATGTTGTGTGAGTGAGTTTGATATGAGTGTGGATTGAGTGAACATGATGTTGTGTGAGTTTGATGTGAGTGTGGATTGAGTGAACATGTGTGAGTATTGATGTGAGTGTGGATTGAGTGAACATGATGTTGTGTGAGTTTGATGTGAGTGTGGATTGAGTGAACATGTTGTGAGTTTGATGTGAGTGTGGATTGAGTGAACATGATGTTGTGAGAGTTTGATGTGAGTGTGGATTGAGTGAACATGATGTGTGAGTTTGGTGTGAGTGTGGATTGTAGTGAACATGATGTTGTGATGGTTTGATGTGAGTG
>CM060315.1:92726390-92736390 GCA_030674185.1 Monoplex corrugatus
TTTGCTTTCTGCCATCTCCTGTCATTTTCTACCTTGCTGGTCCATTCACCTGTAGGTGTTTGTCATTTTCTACCTTGCTGGTCCATTCACCTGTAGGTGTTTCTGTCATTTTCTATCTTGCTGGTCCATTCACCTGTAGGTGTTTCTGTCATTTTCTACCTTGCTGGTCCATTCACCTGTAGGTGTTTGTCATTTTCTATCTTGCTGGTCCATTCACCTGTAGGTGTTTGTCATTTTCTACCTTGCTGGTCCATTCACCTGTAGGTGTTTGTCATTTTCTATCTTGCTGGTCCATTCACCTGTAGGTGTTTCTGTCATTTTCTATCTTGCTGGTCCATTCACCTGTAGGTGTTTGTCATTTTCTATCTTGCTGGTCCATTCACTGTAGGTGTTTCTGTCATTTTCTATCTTGCTGGTCCATTCACCTGTAGGTGTTTGTCATTTTCTACTTGCTGGTCCATTCACCTGTAGGTGTTTCTGTCATTTTCTATCTTGCTGGTCCATTCACCTGTAGGTGTTTGTCATTTTCTACCTTGCTGGTCCATTCACCTGTAGGTGTTTGTCATTTTCTACCTTGCTGGTCCATTCACCTGTAGGTGTTTCTGTCATTTTCTACCTTGCTGGTCCATTCACCTGTAGGTGTTTGTCATTTTCTATCTTGCTGGTCCATTCACCTGTAGGTGTTTGTCATTTTCTACCTTGCTGGTCCATTCACCTGTAGGTGTTTGTCATTTTCTATCTTGCTGGTCCATTCACCTGTAGTGTTTGTCATTTTCTATCTTGCTGGTCCATTCACCCGTAGGTGTTTGTCATTTTCTATCTTGCTGGTCCATTCACCTGTAGGTGTTTGTCATTTTCTATCTTGCTGGTCCATTCACCTGTAGGTGTTTCTGTCATTTTCTACCTTGCTGGTCCATTCACCTGTAGGTGTTTCTGTCATTTTCTACCTTGCTGGTCCATTCACCTGTAGGTGTTTCTGTCATTTTCTACCTTGTGGTCCATTCACCTGTAGGTCTTTTATAATCTAAGCCTCACATACTTTCTCTTAGGATTGATAATTGGATACATGTATGGATTTTTGCTGTGAGGAAATGTGATATGCAGAAGCAATTTTAGATAATTTGGCCAGTTTCTGTATGTTTTAGTGTCCTTAGTCATGTTTACATATGTATTCAGACTATTTTTTAAAAACCCTCTGGTGATAAATAGGCAGAATGGTCAGTCGCCATGGGCATATTCTTAGATCATCATATGCACAAATACATTGATATGTGCACTTAGAATGGTCAGTCACCATGGGCATATTCTTAGATCATCATATGCACAAATACATTGATATGTACACTTAGAATGGTCAGTCACCATGGGCATATTCTTAGATCATCATTGCACAAATACATTGATATGTGCACTTAATTTTCTTTTCCAGTTTTGTTTTCTTTCAGTTTCAGTGAGGTACTGTTCATGTTTTGAAAAGGCTATAGCTCTGATATGCCTCTGTGGAGTTGGCTGGGCTTTAAACATTAAGAATAAAAATAAAAGCCATGACTCCAGCATCATTAGCATGGTGCTGTAACCAGAGTTCTGAATTAGATCCTTAGCTAAAATTTGCTTTATATGTAATACATATGTCCTTTTCTAAATCTAAGATACACACATGTATACACATGTCATTTACTTGTAACCGAGATTATTCCCATGGTAGGCCAAGCCAAAACAGCGTTCAAGAAGATGACAAGCATTCTTACCAACAAATGCCTATCAATTAACATCAGGAAGAGAGTTCTTGAATGTTATATAGAACCAATACAGTTGTACGGATATGAGGCGTGGACAGTCAACAAACAAACAGAACAAGATTGAGGCAGCCGATATGTGGTTTCTAAGAAGAATGTTGAGGGTTCCATGGACAGCAAAGAAAACAAATGAGACAGTCTTGATGGAGGCAGACACAAGTAGATCACTCATAAGGAAGATTAGGAAAAGACAGGCAACATTTAGAGGCCATTTTATGAGGAAGGGGGATTTGGAGCACCTGGTCACAATGGGAAAGCTGGAGGGAAAGAGAGCACCGGGTAGACCCAGGGAGAAAATGCTGGACGGACTTGCAGAGTGGCTGGGGACAGGGAGGGTGGGGGAGATGCTAGGGGCAACGAGAGATAGAGGCAGATGGAAGTCCATGTCGCCAACGCCATGCGGCTGGGCTCCTGATGATGATGATGAGGCCAATAAAATACTAGTATAAAATATAGACTAGGTAAAACATAGTCTAGGTAGGGCCTCAGGACCTGGCCAGCTCATGGGTTTATGTGCAGGCTTAAGGCTTGTGCCATGATCACCATACACAAGGCACCTGTGACGTTAGTGCATATGGAATTCGTTCCAAGCGCAGAAAGTGAAAGTGAAAATACTTGTGTTCAGGCAAGCCAGTGGGACTAGGGCAGTGTGAGGATTATGCTGCTGAGGGGGAGAGGAAAAGTGGGTAGCATACTACTACTAGTAAGAGATAACTTAGGTTATGCAAGAGGGGTTCATTGTGCTCAGACGATTCCATACGTGCTCCACCCAATCTGCCATCCGTTATCTGGCAAGACTCCTTGAGCTTGTGCAAAACCCAAAGGCTGGCAACATGTTGAAATGGAAGGGAAGGGGGAGGAGGGGAGCAGGGGGAAGGGGGAAGGGATGGCACTTACAAAACACTCAACTGACACCACTAGTATGACCTTTTGACTCCCGCACCCTATCCACCAGCTGCAAAAAAATTAACCCTTTGATTCCCTCACCCTGTCCACCAGCTCTCTGCAGGAAGGTGGTGGATATGGTGAGGAAGTAAAAGGGTGGGGAGAGAGAGAGGAGAGAGGAGAGAGAGAGAGAGAGAGAGAGAGAGGAGACAGAGAGAGAGAGGGAGAGAGAGGGAGAGAGAGAGGGAGAGAGAGAGAGAGAGAGAGAGAGAGAGAGAGAGAGAGAGAGAGAGAGAGAGAGAGAGAGGAGACAGAGAAAGAGAGAGAGAGGGAGAGGGAGAGAGAGGAGAGAGAAGACAGTGAGAGAGAGAGAGGGGGGGGGAGAGAGAGAGGGAGGGAAAGGTCATTGACCTCAACAAACATAACATACATAATACTAAGCGAGAAACAAGAGAGTAGAGGTAGACAATCAGGTAAGACTGAGTGATGGCCCTGCTTATGGGATGAGGGATGATAGCGACGACGGAAGAGGAAGGGGAAATCACTCTTCTGTAACTGCAGTGTAGATGTCACACTGTATGCCGGCTGCACTTATCCTATGACATATTGGAGTGGTAACCTGCCCAGGGCCCGCAGTGGATGTGATCGGTCATTGGACTAATTGCCTCACTCACACTTCACTGTCGTTCCTGCACTAATGACTGTCAGTTGGCAGTTTGAAGTATGTTCAAAAGGGATTCGTCACACTCGGACAATTCCATATGCGCTCCTCCAGCAAAATCTGCCAGAAGTCATCTGGCATCCCTGAGCCTGTGCAAAACTATGCTCTGGGGTCTTGAAAATTGAAATGGGGGGTGGGGGTGTGGTGGTGGAGAAGGGACCTATCAAACAGTAAGCTGACACCACCAGAATGATGGTAACTTTAAGATGGACAGCCAACAGGCCAGTGGACCTATGAAACAGTAAGCTGACACCACCAGAATGATGGTAACTTTAAGATGGACAGCCAACAGGCCAGTGGACCTATCAAACAGTAAGCTGACACCACCAGAATGATGGTAACTTTAAGATGGACAGCCAACAGGCCAGTGGACCTATCAAACATAAGCTGACACCACCAGAATGATGGTAACTTTAAGATGGACAGCCAAAGGACCAGTGGACCTATCAAACAGTAAGCTGACACCACCAGAATGATGGAAACATTAAGATGGACAGCCAACAGGCCAGTGGACCTATGAAACACTAAGCTGACACCACCAGAATGATGGAAACATTAGACGGACAGCCAACAGACCAGTGGACCTATGAAACGTAAGCTGACACCACAGAATGATGGAAACATTAAGATGGACAGCCAACAGGCCAGTGGACCTATCACAAACAGTAAAGCTGACACCACCAGAATGATGGAAACATTAAGATGGACAGCCAACAGACCAGTGGACCTATCAAACAGTAAGCTGACACACCAGAATGATGGAAACATTAAGATGGACAGCCAACAGACCAGTGGACCTATCAAACAGTAAGCTGACACCATCAGAATGATGGAAACATTAAGATGGACAGCCAACAGACCAGTGGACCTATGAAACACTAAGCTGACACCACCAGAATGATGGAAACATTAAGATGACAACCAAAGGCCAGTGGACCTATGAAACAGTAAGCTGACACCATCAGAATGATGGAAACATTCAGATGGACAGCCAACAGACCAGTGGACCTATGAAACAGTAAGCTGACACCACCAGAATGATGGAAACATTAAGATGGGCAGCCAACAGGCCAGTGGACCTATCAAACAGTAAGCTGACACCATCATGGAAACATTAAGACAGGCAGTCTCGATCCTAGATAGAACTCCATAGCATCGTGATTATCACCCTCATCATCATCATCACAGCACAGTAAAAACAATGCCAGCTTCTGTGGCCATTAATTAAATTGAGGTGGTATAAAAATAGGACCAAAAAAACAGAAGAAAAAAAAAAGTGAGTAGCCTACTGAGGCAGTCTCTGTAAATGTGATGATAAAAAGAAAACAACAACAACAACAACAACAACAACAACAACAACAACAACAACAACAACACCAATAAAACAAAAATTAAAAACAAAAACAAAAAGCAAAAAATCTCTGGCTCCCATGGGCTCCCAGGGCTTTGAAGGAACTTGGAGTTGGTTGTGTGGATGTGGATGTGGATCTGGATGTGGATGGCATAGGAACAGTGCCACAGAAGTGGTGAAGAAGATGGGGGGTGATTAAGGAGGGAAAAAGACAAAAAAAACGAAAAAAAAACACTGCTTCTGTTTTAACAGTGCGACCATTGACAGCGTAGACTATGACAACAGACACAAGAAAACCAACAACAACAAACATAACAGACACGACAGTTGCCATAGCAGACAGGAGCAGAAGTAGCAGTAGCAGCAACAACAATACTAGTAATCACCACCACCACCATCACCAGCAGCCCCTCCATCACATGTACCACCACTGTCACCAACATCTCCATCCCTACCACCATCACCTCCACCACCATCACCGCCACCACCATCACAGCCACCATCATCACTGCCACCACCATCACTGCCACCATCACCTCCACCACCATCACCATCCATCACCACCATCACCGCCACACCATCACTGCCACCACTGTCCATCACCGCCACCACCATCACCACCATCACCGCCACCATCATCACTGCCACCACCATCACCACCACCACCATCACCGCCACCACCATCACTGCCACCACCATCACCGCCATCACCGCCATCATCATCACTGCCACCACCATCACCGCCACCACCATCACCGCCACCACCATCACTGCCACCATCATCACCACCACCACCATCACTGCCACCACCATCACCGCCACCACCATCACTGCCACCATCATCACCACCACCACCATCACCATCATTGCCACCATCATCACCACACCACCATCACCATCACTGCCGCTATCCAACCAATACACTTCCTCAAGATTTTTGTTTTTGTTTTGACTTATCATTGTTTAAAAGTTCATCAAAAAAGTCAGAAGAAAACGATTTTGTTATTATCATTATTATTATTATTGCTTGTGAGAATGTTGTGCGCTATAGCATTTCTTTATTATTGTTGTTGTTGTTATTATTATTATTTATTTATTTTGCTTCTCAGAATGTTGTGCTATATAGTGCTTTTTTATCATTATTATTATTATCATTATTGGTATTATAATTACCATTATTGCTTATGTTGTGCTGTATAGTGGTTCTTTATTATCATTATTAGTATTATTGCTGTCTAGAATGTTGTGCTACATATATATGCTTCTCTATCATTATTGTTTTTGTCATTATTAGTATTATGATTATCATTATTGCTTCCTAGAATGTTGTGCTATATAGCAATTCTTTACTGCCATTATTATTATTGTTACTACTATTATTATTATTAGTAGTAGTACTAGTAGTATTTCTGCTGCTGCTTCCTAGAATGTTGTGCTTTTTTGTGCTTCTTTCTTCTTCTTCTTCTTGCTTCCCATATTGTTATGCTATTATAGCACTTCTTTCTCGTCGTCATCATCATCGTCATCATCATCATCACCATCATCATCCTTCTATCAATGGTAATAATAAATATGATGACAACAACAACAGCAAAGATAATAATGATGTAATGATGATGGTGACGATGATGATGATGATGATGATGATGATGATGATGATGATGACGATGATGATGATTCCAGCTGTAAGTTAATGAGGATACAGAAATGAAGGTCCCCTCCTGTTATGGAACCACAGGAGCTGTCTAGTTTGCTTTTAGGTAGTTAGGGGTTCCTCTTTCCTGTCACGCTGTCTTGTCCTCACAAAGACTCTTTCTTATTTCTGCCTTCCAGGTCATTCACCTGTATTTTTTCCATATTCTCTCCTTAGCTCCCGAAGATGGATTATGACTATCTTTAAGGCAGGATAGAGAAAGGTCATACAATGATACGTGTACAAATCTGCTCCCACTACTTGGTAGGTAGTTAGGTAGGTTTTGCATGAATGTATACTCTTGGATTGCCTGTGTAAGAAGAAGAAGAAGATTAACATCATTTATCGTCTTTATCACTTTTATCATTATTATTATTATTTCTATCATGATGATGGTGATCACTGTTATTATTTTTATCATGACGAGGATGACAGTGATGCTGATGATAATGATGCCGATGATTATTATTATCATTACTGTTAATGTTATGGTGATGTGTGACTAATTTAGTCACGTTTTTATTATTATTGCTGTTAATGTTATGGTGATGTGTGACTCATTTAGTCACGTTTTTATTATTATTGCTGTTAATGTTATGGTGATGTGTGACTAATTTAGTCACGTTTTTATTATTGTTGCTGTTGATGTTATGGTGATGTGTGACTGACTGATTTAGTCACGTTTTTATTATCATTGCTGTTAATGTTATGGTGATGTGTGACTAATTTAGTCACGTTTTTATTATTATTGCTGTTGATGTTATGGTGATGTGTGACTGACTGATTTAGTCACGTTTTTATTATCATTGCTGTTAATGTTATGGTGATGTGTGACTGACTGATTTAGTCACGTTTTTATTATTATTGCTGTTAATGTTATGGTGATGTGTGACTGACTGATTTAGTCACGTTTTTATTATTATTGCTGTTAATGTTATGGTGATGTGTGACTCATTTAGTCACGTTTGAGTATGGTATGATCGATGCCGGTGTTTGTTTCAGTTTCAGCCATGTCGGAGCTTCAGGCCACGATAGAGCTGGCGGTGGAACTGAACAAGTTCTACAACGTCGACCTGTTCCAGCGCGGGTGAGTACTTGTCCTGTCTCTGTCGGCCTCTCACTCTTGGCTTCTTCTTCAGCAACAGTTTTTGCATTCTCAAAACAAACCAACAGGCAATCATCATCATCATCATCATCATCATCATCATCATCATCATCATCATCATCATCATCATCATCATCATCATCATCATCACATCATCATCATGATGATGATGTATCTTGCCGCATGGTGTTGGCAATCATGGCTGTCCAAACTTTGCGCTCTCAAAACAAACCAACAGGCAAAGCAACGAGAAACGAAATCAGACCAAATCATCATCATCATCATCATGTGCCTTACCGCATGGCGTTGGCGATTATGGCCTTCCATGTGAATCTAGCTTTCGTTGCTGCGAATATTTCAGTGACAAAGTTTGCACTGTCAAAACAAACCGACAGGCAAGCAATGAGAAACAGAATCAGACCAAATCATCATCATCATCATCATCGTCCTCATGTGCCTTGCTGCATGGCATTGGCGATCATGGCTGTCCGTACAAATCTGTCTTTTGTTGCTGCAAGTATTTCAGCGACAGACTTTGCACTCTCAAAGCAAACCAACAGGCAAGCAACGAGAAACAAAGTCAGACCAAGTCATCATCATCATCGTCGTCGTTGTCGTCATCGTTGTCGTCATCATCATCATCATCATCATCATGTACCTTGCTGCATGGTGTTGGCGACGATCAAGGCCCTCCGTATGAATCTAGCCTTTGTTACTGCATGTATTTCAGCGACAAATTTTGTGCTCTTAAATTAAAACAAATCAATAGGCAAGCAGTGAGAAACAAAATCAGACCTAATCATCATCATCATCATGTACCGTATTGGCGATCATGGCCGTCCATACGAAATATATTTTTGTTCCTGCGAGTATGTGTCCTGCCCATCTGTCACGGCCAGATAACAAATACAAACCAGAAAAACACAAAGAACAGAATCAGAAGGCATTAACCCTTTGACTCCCACACCCTGTCACCAACTGCAAAAACTTAACCCTTTGACTCCTTTACCCTATCCACCAGCTTCCTGCAGAAAGCTGGTGGATAGTGTGAGGGAGCCCAGGGGTTAAGTTTTTGCTTTGCTAGCATGGTTGACAATGCAGTATGGTGGTGGACAGGATGCGGGAGTAAAAGGGTTAAGATATAAATAATAAAACAAGACAGGTGCAAATTTCCAGCCAACTGGCCTTTGTGAAGCATATATACTAGAGACAAGAATAAAATTTGCTGTTGTTGTTGTTGTTCTTATTCTTCGTGCAGGGCTTCAAACGTTCCGCGTCTGGGCGGAATTCCGTGATTTCGGTTTGAAAAAAGAAAAAAGAAAAAAAACCCGAAAGGAGCAAGGCATCCGTGATCAGCTTGCAACGTTCATAGCAACGGCGCGCAAGTTATGGCCCCTGATTTGCCCCTGGACCCTGGCCCCTGGCTAGTTTCAGTGGTTTTTTCCTCCTGCTGTTTTAAGCCCTGTTCTTGTTCTTGTTGTTTCACGAATGTATGTTGTTTCACTAAAGTAATACAGTATTATTGATAAGAATACTGGTAATGGTAGTAATGATAAAACATCTGCCATTTTTCCTGGTCACCACCACATCAGGGAAGTTGTTTGCTGTTTTTGTCTGCAAATTGCTGTGCATTTTACTTTTCCTTGTTTTTTTGTATACCTTTGACATGACCAAAAATTTATGCCTTGTCTTGTTTTGTCCAATTAAAATTTAAATATGCCTTCTGATTGTGGTTTTGTGTTTATCGGGGTCAAATGCCTTGTCTTGTTTTGTCAAATGAAATATGCCTTCTGATTGTGGTTTTATGTTTATCGGGGTCACATGCCTTGTCTTGTTTTGTCAAATTAAATATGCCTTCTGATTGTGGTTTTGTGTTTATCGGGGTCACATGCCTTGTCTTGTTTTGTCAAATTAAATATGCGTTCTGATTGTGGTTTTGTGTTTATCGGGGTCAAATGCCTTGTCTTGTTTTGTCCAATTAAATATGCCTTCTGATTGTGGTTTTGTGTTTATCGGGGTCACATGCCTTGTCTTGTTTTGTCAAATTAAATATGCGTTCTGATTCTGTTTTTGTGTTTATCGGGGTCACATGCCTTGTCTTGTTTTGTCCAATTAAATATGCCTTCTGATTCTGGTTTTGTGTTTATCGGGGTCAAATGCCTTGTCTTGTTTTGTCAAATGAAATATGCGTTCTGATTCTGTTTTGTGTTTATCGGGGTCAAATGCCTTGTCTTGTTTTGTCAAATGAAATATGCCTTCTGATTCTGTTTTTGTGTTTATCGGGGTCAAATGCCTTGTCTTGTTTTGTCAAATGAAATATGCCTTCTGATTCTGTTTTTGTGTTTATCGGGGTCAAATGCCTTGTCTTGTTTTGTCAAATGAAATATGCCTTCTGATTGTGGTTTTGTGTTTATCGGGGTCACATGCCTTGTCTTGTTTTGTCAAATGA
>CM060315.1:92743890-92761390 GCA_030674185.1 Monoplex corrugatus
AGTCATAATGTTTTAGTTACATGACACAACAACTGGATTATTAGTCATAATGTTTTAGTTACAGGACACAACAACTGGATTATTAGTCATAATGTTTTAGTTACATGGCACAACTGGATTATTAGTCATAATGTTTTAGTTACAAGGCACAACTGGATTATTAGTCATAATGTTTTAGTTACAAGGCACAACTGGATTATTAGTCATAATGTTTTAGTTACAAGGCACAACTGGATTATTAGTCATAATGTTTTAGTTACAGGACACAACAACTGGATTATTAGTCATAATGTTTTAGTTACAAGGCACAACTGGATTATTAGTCATAATGTTTTAGTTACATGACACAACAACTGGATTATTAGTCATAATGTTTTAGTTACAGGACACAACAACTGGATTATTAGTCATAATGTTTTAGTTACATGGCACAACTGGATTATTAGTCATAATGTTTTAGTTACAAGGCACAACTGGATTATTAGTCATAATGTTTTAGTTACAAGGCACAACTGGATTATTAGTCATAATGTTTTAGTTACAAGGCACAACTGGATTATTAGTCATAATGTTTTAGTTACAGGACACAACAACTGGATTATTAGTCATAATGTTTTAGTTACAAGGCAACAACTGGATTATTAGTCATAATGTTTTAGTTACAAGGCACAACTGGATTATTAGTCATAATGTTTTAGTTACAAGGCCACAACTGGATTATTAGTCATAATGTTTTAGTTACATGGCACAACTGGATTATTAGTCATAATGTTTTAGTTACAAGGCACAACAACTGGATTATTAGTCATAATGTTTTAGTTACAGGGCACAACAACTGGATTATTAGTCATAATGTTTTAGTTACATGGCACAACAACTGGATTATTAGTCATAATGTTTTAGTTACAAGGCACAACTGGATTATTAGTCATAATGTTTTAGTTACAAGGCACAACAACTGGATATATTAGTCATAATGTTTTAGTTACAAGGCACAACTGGATTATTAGTCATAATGTTTTAGTTACAAGGCACAACAACTGGATTATTAGTCATAATGTTTTAGTTACAAGGCACAACAACTGGATTATTAGTCATGTTTTAGTTACAAGGCACAACAACTGGATTATTAGTCATGTTTTTAGTTACAAGGTACAACAACTGGATTATTAGTCATGTTTTAGTTACAAGGCACAACAACTGGATTATTAGTCATGTTTTAGTTACAAGGTACAACAACTGGATTATTAGTCATGTTTTAGTTACAAGGCACAACAACTGGATTATTAGTCATAATGTTTTATGTTACAAGGCACAACAACTGGATTATTAGTCATAATGTTTTAGTTACAAGGCACAACAACTGGATTATTAGTCATAATGTTTTTAGTTACAAGGCACAACAACTGGATTATTAGTCATAATGTTTTAGTTACAAGGCACAACAACTGGATTATTAGTCATAATGTTTTAGTTACAAGGCACAACAACTGGATTATTAGTCATAATGTTTTAGTTACAAGGCACAACTGGATATTGTCAAAGTTAGTTACAGCACAATGGATTATTAGTCATAATGTTTTAGTTACAAGGCACAGAAATTGTAGGCTTACATCGCTGTTTTTTCATATTTTTTAGGATCATCCTAATTGGGCAGTTTTCTTTGTTCTCATCTTTTTCTGTCTTTTGCTTCTTTTTTCCTTCTTTTTATCTTTTCTTTATTTTTGTTGTCGCATTTTGATTTGTTTTTTGCCACCTTAATGGTCACAGATGCTTGGGCAGTTTTTTTTTTATTGCTATTATGATGATGCTGTGATGATGATGATGATGATGATGGTGATGGTGATGATGATGATAACCATGATGATGATGATGATGATGATAATCCTGATGCTGTGGAGTTCATCTATGATTGAGAGACTTCATGACAGGACTATACTCTATGCTTACCGTCATAACATATTCCTGACATCAACCAGGTCTGAGAGATACAGACACCTGCATCGCTGGTCAAGGGAGTTGAGCAGCACCTTCAATGATGCATCTGTGAAGTGGATGAGACTTGACTGCATGGCTCCGGTCTTTCCCAACGGGTCCACAGCACGCCCAACTCGGGGAAGGAGACGGTTAGGGCTGAAAAATCCCACAACAATTTTGAGAGAATTGATGGGGATTTGAACCCACAGCCACAGTTGGTAGTCAGTTCTTGTTGTTTAGTGTCCACAATCAACACGTTGATTATTCTGACACTATCACACGGGGGTACGCACAAAATAAAAAAAAACAGAAAAAAAAACACCCTACTTCTACTACTACTACTGGTGGAGTATGTGAGCTCCCAACGTGAACACGCCAGGAGACGCGGCTCCAACCACAGCTTCAGTCAAAGATTCGTTCCACTCAGGGATAGTTCGCGGGAGGAACGAATACATTCTGTAATCCCGTGAACACTGAAGTCTAGCAAGCTGCCTTGAGTGTGCTCTTCTGTCCCTCTCCTTTGGTGCTCTCAACTTTGATTCCTGGGATTTGTGTATTTTGCCAAAATCCACCTGGACCATGTTGTTAATAATTTTGTACATCATGGTGAGCTGCGATGTGACCTTGGATCTAGTCGGCTTTGTAGAGATATCCATCCGAGGTGGTGTAACATGTTGGTGATGCTAGCGGTTCTTTTATAGCGATTTAAACAAAACGTGCTGATCTTCGTTGCACGGCCTCAATTTTTGTGATCTGTCCTTCTTTGTACGGGTCCCACACAGTACTTGCATATTCGAGAATGGGCCTCACCATAGCCTTATAGGCTGTCTCTTTGAGTCTGATTTTACTGACTCTGAGGTTTCTTCGCAAGAACCCTAACGTTTTGTTGGCTTTGTTCGTGATGTTTTTGAACATGGAGATCCCAATCTAGGTCTTGTGTGATCGTGATCCCCAGATACTTCGCCGAGATGACATTAGTGAGAGTCTGGTTGTGCAGCTGGTACGATGGTGTCAGCAGCTTTTTCTTTCTCTTGGGACTGATAACCGGGAGGGTGATGCATTTCCCAGGGTGGAAAGACATGTTGTGCTAACCATTACACCATAGCAATGGGTCACAATGCTGTTTTTCTATCAAGTTCTGTGTAAGGATCTTCAAACATGAGATGAAGGGTTGGATCATTGTCACACAGAACGTAAATTGGTTTTTAGGGGCTGACACTGAAGGGGCTGACACAAAAGTAACAATAACGATTCCCTCACCCTGCCCACCAGCTTCCTGCCGGAAGGGTGAGGGAATCAAAGGGTTACGTTTTTGCGGTTGGTTTATAGGGTGCGGGAGTCCAAGGGTTAATTAATTTCACAGGTGCGGACAAGCAGCAGACTTGTATCACATATACTGTGATATAGGTGCCCTACTCATTCTCATACATGCTTACACTTTACACTTTTCATCCAACCTGACAAAAACAGCACAGCAGTTTAGCCAGTCAGGTCACCCTGTTTCTGGCCATGCATACACCGGAAATTGTAGTAAATCAATTTACTACAGTTGAAAATGATATCCTCAAGTTCATGTGTGTGTGTGTGTGTGTGTGTGTGTGTGTGTGTGTGTGTGTGTGTGTGTGTGTGTGTGTGTGTGTCTGTGTCTGTGTTTGTGAGTGTATGTGGAGGGGGGAGAGAGAGAGAGAGAGAGAGAGAGAGAGAGAGAGAGAGAGAGTGTGTGTGTGTGATGAATGTGTGTGTGTCTGTGAGTGTATGTGTGTGTGTGCCTCTGTGTGTGTGTGTGGAAGAGGGGGGGGGGTTAGTAAGATTTGTCATGTCTGTTACAATATATATAAAAGACGAAACAGCACAGTATGACTATACCCAGGAAAAGGAGACTGCATGGGTGTGTGTGTGTGTGTGGGGGGGGGGGGGTTAGTGTGTGTGTGTGTGTGGGGAATGTGTGTGTGTGGGTGTGTGTGTGGGGAATGTGTGTGTGTGTGTGTGTGTGCATGCGTGTGTGTGTGGTATGTGGGGGATGTGTGTGTGTGTGTGTGTGTGTGTGTGTGTGTGTGTGTTAATGTGGGTGTGGGTATGTGTGTGTGTGTGCACGTGCGTATGTGGTGTGTGGGGGATGTGTGTGTGTGGATGTGTGTGTGTGAATGTGTGTGTGTGTGTGTGTGTGCGCGTGTGTGTGTGGTGTGTGGGGGATGTGTGTGTGTGTGTGTGTGTGTGCGTGCGTGCATGTGTGGTGTGTGGGGGATGTGTGTGTGAATGTGTGTGTGTGTGTGTGTGTGTGTGTGTGTGTTTTGGTGTGTGTGTGTGTGTGTGTGTGTGTGTGTCTGTGTGTAGGTAGGGTGTGTTGAGCTAGTATAGATTTGTCATGTGGACTACAACAATATATAGGGGATAGTTTTGAAGTCGGTAAACAAAGTCTGTTTGCTGAGGCCTGTACGGAGTGTGGAGCGTGTTGCTCTGCTTATCTTGCCTTGCTGTTCCTCTCCCTCTGTGTGTGTGTGTGTGTGTGTGTGTGTGTGTGTGTGTGTGTGTGTGTGTGTGTGTGTGTGTGTGTGTGTGTGTGTCTGATTTATCTATATATTTATTTATCTGTGTCTTTGCGTTCTTTATGTTATTGCTTGTTTATTGATGTAGTTATTTGTGTATGCGTCAAAAACTTCTGTTTATCTCTATCTGCATTCGTACACATCTGCCATTTACTCCTGCTTAATGCAGCATTATGGAAGTGTTTTTTTTTTGTTTTTTGTTTTTTTGGTGTTTTTGTTTTTTTTTAACTAAGTTTTGCGCATTTGTTCTTTGTTGTTTGTCATATGTACTTAACCCTTTGACTTGCAGAACCTTTAGCATCCTGTGTTGTCAACCATGCCAGCAAAGCAAAAAAAATCAACCCTTTGACTCCTTTGCAATTGGTGGGTGGGTGCGGCGGGAGTCAAAGGGTTAAGTTTTTGCAGTTGGGGGGTTGGGTGCGAGAGTCAAAGGGTTAAGTTTTTGCAGTTGGTGGGTAGGGTGCAGGAGTCAAAGGGTTAAGTTTTTGCAGTTGGTGGGTTGGGTGCAGGAGTCAAAGGGTTAAGTTTTTGCAGTTGGGGGGTTGGGTGCGGGAGTCAAAGGGTTAAGTTTTTGCAGTTGGTGGATAGGGTGCGTGAGTCAAAGGGTTAAGTTTTTGCAGTTGGTGGATTGGGTGCGAGAGTCAAAGGGTTAAGTTTTTGCATTTGGTGGATTGGGTGCGGGAGTCAGAGGGTTAAGTTTTTGCAGTTGGTGGGTTGGGTGCAGGAGTCAAAGGGTTGAATTTTTGCAGCTGGTTGGTAGGGTGCGGGAGTCAAAGGATTAAGTTTTTGCAGTTGGTGGGTTGGGTGCGGGAGTCAAAGGGTTAAGTTTTTGCAGTTGGTGGGTTGGGTGCGGGAGTCAAAGGGTTAAGTTTTTGCAGTTGGTGGGTTGGGTGAAGGAGTCAAAGGATTAAGTTTTTGCAGTTGGTGGGTTGGGTGCGGGAGTCAAAGGGTTAAGTTTTTGCAGTTGGTGGGTTGGGTGCGGGAGTCAAAGGGTTAAGTTTTTGCAGTTGGTGGGTTGGGTGAAGGAGTCAAAGGGTTGACAAAGGCTTGTTGGCTGAAAATTGTGCCTGTATTGTTTTGTTATATTTAATATGTTTAATATGTGTCTTGGTTGTGTTTTTGTGTTTGGTTGGTTGCTGTTGGTGTTGTTATTGTTAATATGTGTCTTGGTTGTGTTGTTGTGTTTGGTTGGTTGCTGTTGGTGTTGTTATTGTTAATATGTGTCTTGGTTGTGTTTTTGTGTTTGGTTGGTTGTTGTTGGTGTTGTTATAGTTAATATGTGTCTTGGTTGTGTTGTTGTGTTTGGTTGGTTCCTGTTGGTGTCTTTATTTGTTTTGTTTTGTTTTTTTGTTTAGTGATTTAGTTATTCATTTATGTATAAATCTATTTATTTGTTTGTTTTTCTTTTTCTTTTGTTTTTTAGATTCTTAAGTTCAAATTCCTTTTGACCTTAATTAATGACTGTTTACAAATTACCTCAAGAGCACTTCTGATGCAGTTTTCCAGTTTTTACAAGAGATCAAAAGATTTCACCTGATATGATTTTGCGTCTGTTTTGTTGTTGGTTGCATTTTAGACTTGCAAGGTTAACAGTGAGCGTGGTTTTTAACTGTCGTTTTTTATCTTCCTGATATGGCTCTAGTAGTTGGCTGGGCTATGTTATAAGCAATATGAACTTGAACTCGAGAGCGGCTAAGCTTATAACGCAGAGGTCGTGAGTTTGAATCTCAGGTTGGCCGTAGGGTTTTCACGTGGGCCGACTGGCTCTTTTCATAGCATCGGGGACTCGATATCTGATGTCTTGAGTTCAATCCCAGCCTGCAACTTAAAAGTTGGCTCGTTTGATGCCCATCGTAATGCGCAAAACATGGTGATGGTGTAAATGTTTCATAGGTCCTGTTTGTTCTCCCCCCTTCCCCCTTACTCCCCCTCCCCCCTTACTCCCCCTCCCCATGCCCATTTTCAAGACCTTGACAGCTTTCTCAGAAGAACGTTGAGAGTTCCATGGACAGCAAAGAAAACAAACGGGACAGTCTTGATGGAGGCAGACACAAGTAGATCACTCATAAAGAAGATTAGGAAAAGACAAGCAACATTTATAGGCCATTTTATGAGGAAGGGGGATTTGGAGCACCTGGTCACAACGGGAAAGCTGGAGGGAAAGAGAGCACCAGGTAGACCAGGGAGAGAATGCTGGACGGACTTGCAGAGTGGCTGGGGATGAGGAGGGTGGGGGAGATGCTGGGGGCAACGAGAGATAGAGATGGTTGGAAGTCCATGGTCGCCAACACCATGCGGCAGGGCACCTGATGATGATGATGATGACAGGGGAAAAGTTTTTTTTTGCAACGACAGATGTTTGTCAGCAGATTTGGGTGAAGTGCCAATAGAATGTTTTTTAAGGATCATCACACTCAGGAAGGTTATCTTTGTGCTCACCTTTTTTGTTTGTTTTCGTTACCTTTTTCTTGGCCACCATCATGGGCACAGAAGCTGGAACAGGTTTTTTTTTCTTTCTTTTTTTTTTTTAAACAATGCGATGAGGAGGATGTTGATGAATAAGATTATCATGATGCTATGGTAAAAACAAAATATTAAAAAATATCTTGTTTGTAAAAGATCCTTTGGAGTATAAAACACGATATTTCGAGCCCAGGCCCTTTGTCAAGCAGTCATATTTTGTTTTACCATGATGCTATGGCGTTCTATCCAGAATTGAGACTGCGTGACAGGGCTGTACTCTATGCTTACTATCGTAACATATCCTGGCATCAACCAGGCCCTAGAGATACAGACACCTGAGGTGCTGGTTACAAGATTTGAGCAACACCCTGAATGACGCATCTGTGAAGTGGATGAGACTCGACTGTGTGGTCCCAGTCTTCCCATTGAGCCCATAGCACGCCCAACTCTGGGTAGGAGCCAGTTAGAGACAAAAAATCCCACAATGATTTTTTGAAGGGAGTGATGGGGATTCGAACCCACAGCCATCCAGTGGGTAGTCCGTTGTGCTAACCACTACACCACGGTGACTGGTGAAGTGCAAGTAGAATTGTGGGAGTGTGGTGATCCGTGTTATCAACAAACCTCAGACTTGTTCCTGTCTGACAAGTATTGGATGTTTATTTTTAGGCTTGACATTGGTTTTGCCACCATGTCAGTTTGTGTGTGTGTGTGTATGGGGGGGGGGGGGGGAGGGGATGATGTTGATATTATAGGAAAGTATTACCATAATTGTTATGATGAGGAGGGAGGGGGAAGAGGAAAAAGAAAACGATCATGGTAAAATCATACTTATACTGCCCTTTACCTGGGGAACTCTCACACACAGAGATATTTTATGGGACAGTTACTGCCCTTGTCCTCTGTCATTGCTGTAATATTAACACAGTGGGCTATTTCTGTTTCTGTCTCTCTCTTTCTGTCTGTATCTTTCTTGCTCTCACTCTGTCTGTCTGTCTGTCTCTCACTCTGCCTGTCTCTCTCTCTCTCTCTCTCTCTCACTCTGTCTGCCTGTCTGTCTCTCTCACTCTGCCTGTCTGTCTGTCTCTGTCTGTCTCTCTCTCTCTCTCTCTCTCACTCTCACTCTCACTCTCACTCTGTCTGTCTGTCTGTCTCTCTCACTCTGTCTGCCTGTCTGTCTCACTCTCTGTCTGCCTCTCTCACTCTGTCTGTCTCTCTCACTCTGCCTGTCTGTCTCTCTCACTCTTACTCTCACTCAGTCTGTCTGTCTGTCTCACTCTCACTCAGTCTGTCTGTCTGTCTGTCTACCTGCCTGTCTGTCTGTCTGTCTCACTCTCTGTCTGCCTCTCTCACTCTGTCTGTCTCTCTCACTCTGCCTGTCTGTCTGTCTGCCTCTCTCTCTCACTCTTACTCTCAGTCTGTCTGTCTGTCTCACTCTCACTCAGTCTGTCTGTCTGTCTGTCTGCCTGCCTGTCTGTCTGTCTCACTCTCTGTCTGCCTCTCTCACTCTGTCTCTCTCTCACTCTGTCTCTCTCTCACTCTGTCTGTCTGTCTGCCTCTCTCTCTCTCTCTCTCATAGGTAGATGTTTCCATTGTTGTCTGCAGTTCATGTATGTGTAGAACACCTGTTGTTTTGCTCCTGTACAATGGGAGGCAACCTGACCTATTTCCTTTACTGTAGATGGACAAAGATGGTGCATGCAGTGTTCTATTTCTTGCATTCTCTCACTCTCTGTCTTTTTCTCTGTCTCTGTCTGTCTGTTTCTCTCTCTCTGTGTGTCTGTTTCTCTCTCTCTCTCTCTCTCTCTGTCTGTTTCTCTCTCTGTCTGTCTGTTTCTCTCTCTGTGTCTGTTTGTCTGTCTATCTGTTTCTCTCTCTGTCTGTCTGTTTCTCTCTGTGTGTCTGTTTCTCTGTCTGTCTGTCTGTTTCTCTCTCTGTCTGTCTGTTTCTCTGTCTGTCTGTCTGTTTCTCTCTCTGTGTCTGTTTCTCTGTCTGTCTGTCTGTTTCTCTCTCTCTCTCTGTGTCTGTTTCTCTCTCTGTCTGTCTGTTTCTCTCTCTGTGTCTGTTTCTCTGTCTGTCTGTCTGTTTCTCTCTCTGTCTGTCTGTTTCTCTGTCTGTCTGTCTGTTTCTCTGTCTGTCTGTCTGTCTGTTTCTCTGTCTGTCTGTCTGTTTCTCTCTCTGTCTGTCTGTTTCTCTCTCTCTCTCTGTGTCTGTTTCTCTCTCTCTCTCTCTGTCTGTTTCTCTCTCTGTCTGTCTGTTTCTCTGTCTGTCTGTCTGTCTGTTTCTCTCTCTGTCTGTCTGTTTCTCTGTCTGTCTGTCTGTTTCTCTCTCTGTCTGTCTGTTTCTCTGTCTGTCTGTCTGTTTCTCTGTCTGTCTGTTTCTCTCTCTCTCTGTGTCTGTTTCTCTCTCTCTGTCTGTTTCTCTGTCTGTCTGTTTCTCTCTGTGTCTGTTTCTCTGTCTGTCTGTCTGTTTCTCTCTCTGTGTCTGTTTCTCTGTCTGTCTGTTTCTCTCTCTCTCTGTGTCTGTTTCTCTCTCTCTCTCTCTCTCTCTCTGTCTGTTTCTCTGTCTGTCTGTTTCTCTCTCTGTCTGTCTGTTTCTCTGTCTGTCTGTCTGTTTCTCTCTCTGTGTCTGTTTCTCTGTCTGTCTGTCTGTTTCTTTGTCTGTCTGTTTCTCTCTCTCTCTCAGTCTCTGTTTCTCTCTCTCTCTGTCTCTGTCTGTTTCTCTCTCTCTCTCTCTCTGTCTGTTTCTCTCTCTCTCTCTCTCTGTGTCTGTTTCTCTCTCTCTGTCTGTCTGTTTCTCTCTCTGTCTCTCTCTGTCTGTTTCTCTCTGTCTGTCTGTCTGTTTCTCTCTCTCTCTCTCAGTCTCTGTTTCTCTCTCTCTCTCTCTCAGTCTCTGTTTCTCTCTCTCTCTCAGTCTCTGTCTGTTTCTCTCTCTCTGTCTCTCTCTCTGTCTGTTTCTCTCTCTCTCTGTGTCTGTTTCTCTCTCTCTGTCTCTGTCTGTTTCTCTCTGTCTGTCTGTCTGTCTGTTTTTCTCTCTGTCTGTTTCTCTCTCTCTCTCAGTCTCTGTCTGTCTGTTTCTCTCTCTCTCTGTCTGTTTCTCTCTCTCTCTCTGTGTTTCTCTCTCTCTCTCTCTCTGTGTTTCTCTCTCTCTGTCTGTCTGTTTCTCTCAGTCTCTGTCTGTTTCTCTCTCTCTCTCTGTTTCTCTCTCTCAGTCTCTGTCTCTCTCTCTCTCTGTCTGTCTGTTTCTCTGTCTGTCTGTTTCTCTCTCTCTGTTTCTCTCTCTCTCTCTGTTTCTCTGTCTGTCTGTCTGTGTGTTTCTCTCTCTGTCTGTGTGTTTCTCTCTCTGTCTGTCTGTTTCTCTCTCTCTCTCTGTGTCTCTGCCTGTTTGTCTGTCTGTCTGTCTTTTATTTTTGAGATAAGATTTTCCCATTGTTGTCTATAGAACATGTAGGTGTAGAACACCTCTTACTTTGCTCCAGTAGAATGGGAGGGAATCTTAGCTCTTTCTTTTACTATATCTTAAATGGACAAAGATGGTGCCTGCGTTATTATTCTATTTCTTGCATTCTGCCACTGTCATAATAGTATTCTCTGTCACTCTCTCTGTCTGTCTGTCTGTCTGTCTCTGTCTGTCTGTCTGTCTCTCTGTCTCTGTCTCTCTCTCTCTTCTCTCTTCTCTCTCTCTCTCTCTCTACATGATTTGTTGTTAATGTTATTTTGCATTGGTTGTTTCATGTCACCCCTCACCCCCCACCCCCCATGTGTCCTGTGTGAATGGGCGAAGAGGCCTAACACATGAAAACATTTTGTATTCGTATTCTCTCTCTCTCACACACACACATCTTTGGCACTGTATTAACAGTGGGCTTTTGCCCTTCCTTCCATTTGCCTTCTTTTTGTCTTCTTTGATGAGTTGCTTTGAGCATCTGATTGTGGATCTGAATTCTGGGTCCGACCTGGCTTCTGTGATGGATGTGTTGGGTTCTTTTACATATCTAGAATGGAAGGGTGACACTGACAGTGTGAAATGTCCTGGATTGGAGTGTTGGGAGTTTTGGTCCGTACATCTGGTACAAGCTTTCCCTGATTATTCCACAGTCACTTACTCTGTCTTCTTTCCAGTCTTTAACCT
This sequence comes from Monoplex corrugatus, assembly GCA_030674185.1. Taxonomy (NCBI): domain Eukaryota; kingdom Metazoa; phylum Mollusca; class Gastropoda; order Littorinimorpha; family Ranellidae; genus Monoplex; species Monoplex corrugatus. The sequence continues at coordinate 92,755,008 of CM060315.1, forward strand.
TTGACTCCCTCCCCCTATCCACCAGCTTAGGGGAGGGAGTCCAAGAGTTAAGTTTTTGCTTTGCTAGCATGATTGATGATGCAGGATGCTGGTGGGCAGGGTCATCATCATCATCAAGTGCCCTGCCACGTGGCGTTGGCGATCATGGCCCTCCATGTGCATCTATCCCTTGTTGCTGCAAGCACATCTTCCACCCTCTCCGTCCTCAGCTACTCTGCATGTCTGTCCAGTATTTTTCCCTGGTGCTCTCTTTCCCTCCAGCTTTCCTGTGGTGGACAGAGTGCGGGAGTCAAAGGGTTAACATGAAGACAAACCTTTTAGTCCAGCAGCTGTTTCCCCCTCTGTATACCCACCTTTGTGTCCCACTACCCTCCTGTCCTCCCCCTCCTCCCAGTTTGCATATGTGACCTGCCAGCACGAAATCAGTCTTAACTAGCATTTTGGGCATTTGGAGATATACATATCACTGGAAAGTGTACATTCTGCTGATTGTTTTGGTACTTGAATAAAGCTTGTACTCAAAAAAATGTAGAAGTTATGAATGTTTAAAGTCATTAAGTTGTATGAAGACAAGGAGGGTGGAAGAGATGCTTGAGGCAACAAGAGATAGAGACAGATGGAAGTCCATAATCGCCAACGCCATGCGGCAAGGTACCTGATGATGATGAAGTTTTGTGACGGCCATTTTGAGAAAACGGCCTCTAAAGTTTTTGTGTGCTCTCCTACACATTTGCCTTAAATTTCTTTATTTGGTGGCTTTGACCCAGTTTGTTTCTAACTTAGCTGTCATTATCTGAAAGGTGCACCAAATAGCTTTCTGTCAGTATATTTCATGTGCGGGTACTGTACCGGTTACGGTTCATAATGCGAGACAAAAATAGGTACTTTAGGTAGGAAATTGTGTTCTTTCTGCTGCGATCAGTGGATTAAAATACCGATTTAAATTGATTAATAATCTTTTTTTTCAAGAAAAAAATGTCTGTGGGGGATAGATTATACTCTACAGAAATCAATTTTGAGAAAAAGTCAAAACACCCCAGAAAGACTCTCAGTCACCTTTTCAGCTCCTAGTGCTGTTCGACTGACTGCGAGTTAAGACTGATTTCGTGGTGGGAGGTCACATATGCTTTGTGCCCTGGAGTTTTGGTCAATGTGGGTGGTAGCCTTGGTGACTGAAGACAGTGTGTGCTTTGATATGGGTACTGTGACTGACTGAGCTTACTGACCAGGTGTCACGGCATGTTGGGTACCAACACAGATTCTCCACCCTTCACTGCTTTGAACTGTGTGATACCCGTGACAAACGAAACAAAACAGGGTCATAATCAAGTGGGTAAGACTTCAGACTTTCGATCAGAATGTGTGGGGTTCGATCCTGCCTGGGTACCTCCCGTCTGGTGGGTAAAGGGTGGAGAGTTTTCCCATCTCCCAGGTCAACATGTGTGTACACCTGTTAGTGTTCATTCGTTCTTTGATTTAACGTCTTTTCACTATAAGTGTCTAAACCCCCTTCGAGTGTGTATATATATATATATATATATGTATGCGTACAGAATATGAAGTGTGCACATGTAAGCCATGTCAGTGTCTGCTGTTTTTAGAAACATGAAAACACCCAAGCCTGCACACCCACCAAAGACGGAATGTGCAGACTGCGCAGGGGTATAACACTTGCGATGTATGGGCAAAACGACATGCGTACATGCATCCAAGAACATCAGAATATTTTAGAGAAAATAAACTAAAACCAAAACCAAAAAGCAAAAAAAAAAAAAAAAGAAAACAGCAGACACCCCCTTCCCCACAAATTCAAAAACAACAGGGACAAAGTGTCCACCTGTGATGGTTAGTGCAGTCACACCTGTGTTGTGTACACAGTGTTCATCAGTGACTTACCTGTCTACACTGGTGTACACAGTGTTCATCAATGACTTACCTGTCTACACAGGTGTACACAGTGTTCATCAGTGACTTACCTGTCTACACAGGTGTACACAGTGTTCATCAGTGACTTACCTGTCTACACAGGTGTACACAGTGTTCATCAGTGACTTACCTGTCTACACAGGTGTACACAGTGTTCATCAGTGACTTACCTGTCTACACAGGTGTACACAGTGTTCATCAGTGACTTACCTGTCTACACAGGTGTACACAGTGTTCATCAGTGACTTACCTGTCTACACAGGTGTACACAGTGTTCATCAATGACTTACCTGTCTACACAGGTGTACACAGTGTTCATCAGTGACTTACCTGTCTACACAGGTGTACACAGTGTTCATCAATGACTTACCTGTCTATACAGGTGTACACAATGTTCATCAATGACTTACCTATCTACACAGGTGTACACAGTGTTCATCAGTGACTTACCTGTCTACACAGGTGTACACAGTGTTCATCAATGACTTACCTGTCTACACAGACACCGTCACTCAGCCAGGAAGAGTTTTGTGAGGATAATCACCTGTCATTAACGACTAGCTGTCAGCCATTGTGCTGTTATTGGCAGCAAAGCCCTTGCCATTAATGGCACGTACTGTTAGCGCTACGTGGGTAACTCGTGATTACCTGGAACCATCCTTTGTGCAGGGAACTGCAGAGATTAATGCTTATAATTTTTCCTGATTGACATTCGGAACGTGTGTTTCCTGTAATGGAACAAGGCAAGACAAGACAAGACAGAGGCAAGATGAGACAAGACAAGGCTGGCAAGACAAGGGAAGACAAGACAGGACAGGACAAGACAGGACAAGACAGGCAAGACAAGACAAGACAGAGGCAAGAGGAGACGGGACAAGATAAGACAAGACAAAACTGGCAATACAAGGGAAGACAAGATGAGACAGAGACAAGACAAGGGAAGACAGGACAAGACAGAGACAAGACAAGACAGACAAGACAAGACAGAGGCAAGACAAAGGTAGACAAGACAAGACAAGAGGAGACAAGACAAGACAGAGGCAAGACAAAGGTAGACAGGACAAGACAAGACAGAGGCAAGGGGAGACAAGACAAGACAAGACAAGACAAAGGTAGACAAGACAAGACAAGGGGAGACAAGACAAGACAGAGACAAGACAAAGGTAGACGGGACAAGACAAGACAAGGGGAGACAAGACAAGGGGAGACAAGACGAGACAAGACAAGACAAGACAAGACAAAGGTAGACAAGACAAGACAAGGGGAGACAAGACAAGACAGAGACAAGACAAAGGTAGACAAGACAAGACAAAGGTAGACAAGACAAGACAAAGGTAGACAAGACAAGACAAGGGGAGACAGGACGAGACAAGACAAAGGTAGACAAGACAAGACAAAGGTAGACAAGACAAGACAAAGGTAGACAAGACAAGACAAAGGTAGACAGGACAAGACAGAGACAAGACAAAGGTAGACAAGACAAGACAAAGGTAGACAAGACAAGACAAGGGGAGACAGGACAAGACAGAGACAAGACAAAGGTAGACAAGACAAGACAAAGGTAGACAAGACAAGACAAGGGGAGACAAGACAAGACAGAGACAAGACAAAGGTAGACAAGACAAGACAAAGGTAGACAAGACAAGACAAAGGTAGACAAGACAAGACAAGGGGAGACAAGACAAGACAGACAAGACAAAGGTAGACAGGACAAGACAAGATAGGCAAGAAGAGACAAGACAGAGACAAGACAAAGGTAGACAGGACAAGACAAGACAGAGGCAAGAGGAGACAAGACAAGACAGAGACAAGACAAAGGTAGACAGGACAAGACAAGACAGGCAAGAAGAGACAAGACAAAGGTAGACAAGACAAGACAAGACAAGACAGAGACAAGACAAGGGAAGACAGGACAAGACAAGACATAGCAAGACAAGACAGAGACAGTACAAGACAAGACAAGACAAGACATTTTAAACCATGGTCATCTGTCATCATTGACCACCTATTGGACGCAGGCATGGACAGCCCTCGTGCTGCTATTTGCAACAAAGTCCCCGCATAAATGGACAGGTGAGGGAGTCAAAGGGTTAAGTTTTTGCAGTTTGTGGATAGGTTGCGGGAGTCAAAGGGTTCAGTTTTTGCAGTTTGTGGATAGGTTGCAGGAGTCAAAGGGTTCAGTTTTTGCAGTTTGTGGATAGGTTGCGGGAGTCAAAGGGTTCAGTTTTTGCAGTTTGTGGATAGGTTGCGGGAGTCAAAGGGTTCAGTTTTTGCAGTTTGTGGATAGGTTGCGGGAGTCAAAGGGTTAAGTTTTGCATCTTTTGGATAGGTTGCGGGAGTCAGAGGGTTAAGTTTTTGCAGTTTGTGGATAGGGTTGTGAGAGTCAAAGGGTTATGTTTTTGCAGTTTGTGGATAGGTTGCGAGAGTCAAAGAGTTAAGTTTTTGCAGTTTGTGGATAGATTGCGAGAGTCAAAGAGTTAAGTTTTTGCAGTTTGTGGATAGATTGCGGGAGTCAAAGGGTTAAATTTTTGCAGTTTGTGGATAGGTTGCGGGAGTCAAAGGGTTAAGTTTTTGCAGTTTGTGGATAGATTGCGGGAGTCAAAGGGTTAAATTTTTGCAGTTTGTGGATAGGTTGCGGGAGTCAAAGGGTTAAGTTTTTGCAGTTTGTGGATAGGTTGCGGGAGTCAAAGGGTTAAGTTTTTGCAGTTTGTGGATAGGTTGCGGGAGTCAAAGGGTTAGTGGCACATTGTGTTACTGTTGTGTGATTCATGTCTTGTCGTGTCTTGTCTTGTTTTGTCTCGCGCTTGTCTTGTCATTTTTTTTTACATTTCATAAATATGCGTTCTGATTGTATTTTTGTATATTTCTGGTTCCAGTTTGTTTGAATGCTGGCATTGACATTGATTTTGTCTTCTAACTTGGTCATGGTGCGGCTGATGTGTGTGTGTGTGTTTTTGCCATGTGTGTGTGTGTGTGTGTGTGTGTGTGTGTGTGTGTGTGTGTGTTTGTTTGCCATGTGTGTGTGTGTTTGCCGTGTGTGTGTGTGTTTGCCATGTGTGTGTGTGTGTGTGTGTGTGTGTTTGCCATGTGGTGTGTGTGTGTGTGTGTGTGTGTGTGTGTTTGCCATGTGTGTGTGTGTGTGTGTGTGTGTGTGTGTGTGTGTGTGTGTGTGTGTGTGTGTTGTGTTCACTGTGTGTGTTTGTTTGCCATGTGTGTGTGTTCGCCGTGTGTGCATGTGTGTGTGTGTGTGTGTGTGTGTAAGTTATGAATTTTTATCCATTTATTCATTTCTTTATTTGATTATTTAAAGTAATGATCTATTAGTATTCCCCTTTGGGAATGCCAGGGCCTCTTGAAGTGTAAATACTATATCTTCACCTTCTGGACATTCTGTGCTAGAAATTTCGTCTTTTTTTATTTTATTTTTTCGCTGTCTTTGTTTCTGCCTTGTTCCTTTGCTTTCTGTCATTTCTTCCAATGATTTTCTGCCTTGCTGGTCCATTCACATATATGTGTTGTATAAAACTTTCATACTTTCTGTCAACTAGGATTGATAATTGGGTACATGTGTTCACCGCATTTTTAGCTGTAAGAAAATGTGAACTACTGAGTGGTAATGTGAGGTATTGTAGGCCATTTTTAGCTGTAAGAAAATGTGAACTACTGAGTGGTAATGTGAGGTATTGTAGGCCATTTTTAGCTGTAAGAAAGTGTGAACTACTGAGTGGTAATGTGAGGTATTGTAGGCCATTTTTAGCTGTAAGAAAATGTGAACTACTGAGTGGTAATGTGAGGTATTGTAGGCCAATTTTAGCTGTAAGAAAATGTGAACTACTGAGTGGTAATGTGAGGTATTGTAGGCCATTTTTAGCTGTAAGAAAATGTGAACTACTGAGTGGTAATGTGAGGTATTGTAGGCCATTTTTAGCTGTAAGAAAATGTGAACTACTGAGTGGTAATGTGAGGTATTGTAGGCCATTTTTAGCTGTAAGAAAATGTGAACTACTGAGTGGTAATGTGAGGTATTGTAGGCCATTTTTAGCTGTAAGAAAATGTGAACTACTGAGTGGTAATGTGAGGTATTGTAGGCCAATTCATGTGTAAGTTTTACTTAGTAATGTATGACGGGACACAACGGGGAAGCTGGAGGGAAAGAGAGCACCAGGTAGACCCAGGGAGAAAATGCTGGACGGACTTGCAGAGTGGCTGGGGATGAAGAGGGTGGGGGAGATGCTGGGGGCAACGAGAGATAGAGATGGTTGGAAGTCCATGGTCGCCAACGCCATGCGGCAGGGCACCTGATGATGATGATGAATGTATAAAATCAGAGACAGTAATACTACCACTAGTATACAAAGAGCATATAGTTAGAGAAGGAAAAACATGAACCATCTTAACAAATACAGCTCTTTCACATACACATACGCACACTTGGGAAAAAACCCAACAAACGCAAA
>CM060315.1:92766390-92778890 GCA_030674185.1 Monoplex corrugatus
CCACACACACACACACACACACACACACATACACACACACACACACATACATACACACACACACACACACACACACACACACACACACACACACACACACACACATACACACACACACACAAGATGATGACACACATAAGATGATGATAATGATGATAATAATAACAGTAATAATGATGATGGTAATGATGATGATGATGATGATGATGATGATGGTAATGATGATGATGATGATGATGATAACAACAATGCATGTAATTCCATGTATACAGTGTAAACAATCCATGTCAGAGAATACCCATTGCATTTTTCATATTAAAAAGAAAAAGAAGGGGTGGGGGTGTTACAGAGGTTATCATGTTAATGTATGAATGCAGCACATAAGCAGATACACACACCTGTACATCATTGCAACATAAACGTTTGTCCTCAAAAAGACCGACAAATCATAGCATGAAATTAGAAACAGGTGGTAGTGATATTACCTGAGAAGTACAATCTTTCACTCACACCTGCGCACAAGAAGACCAACACGGACACACGTAAATGTACTTGCACATAAACGACAAGAAAAATTCTCTTAGAGACTACACAGGAGAAAAGTTCTCATGTTTTTTCCCCATCGCGCCTGTCATGCCTTGTTACTTAATCCTTTGACTCCCGCACCCTGTTTACCAGCATCCTGAAATGCCAACCATGCTAACAAAGCAAAAACTGAACCCTTTGATTCCCTCACCCTATCCACCAGCTTCCTGCACAGGAAGCTGGTGGATAGGGTGAGGGAATCAAAGGGTTCAGTTTTTGCTGTAGGTGGATGGGATGCGGGAGTCAAAGGGTTAAGTAGGTGTTCTGATTCTTATTGTAGTGTTTTTCTCTTTGCCAGTAGAGGTGTGCTCATTAGTAATGTGCATAAGAATCGATTCGGAGCCCACTTAGCTCAGTTGGTACAGTATCAAACTTTGAATCTGAGGATCAGGGGATCGATTCTCTTGTTTTTTGTGTGTGTAGCGGTCTAATAGTTCACTTAGTTGGAGCAGCAGTTTGATAACACAGAGGGTGTGGGTTCGATGCTGAGGTGGGCCACTGGTGGTCTTTTTTTAGGGGGTGGGGGTGGGAGGATGTTAGCTGGCTCTTTTGATAGAGCCCTGGGCTCAAGAACTGATATCTTGAGTTCAATCCCAGCCTGCGGAATGAAAGTTGGCTGGTTCACCACCAGTCTTAATACTCCAGTCATTCTGGTGGGCATCGGCTTAATGTTTGATAGGTCATTTTGTTGTTGTTTTTTTGGCTATGTTTTATAGCAAGGAAAACAAACGAGACAGTCTTGATGGAGGCAGACACAAGAACATCATTCATAAGGAAGATTAGGAAAAGACAGGCAACATTTATAGGCCAATTTATGAGGAAAGGGGAATTGGAGCACCTGGTCACGACGGGAAAGCTGGAGGGAAAGAGAGCACCAGGTAGACCCAGGGAGAAGATATTAGACGGACTTGCAGAGTGGCTTAAGACAAAGAAGGTGGAAGAGATGTTTGAGGCAACAAGAGATAGAGACAGATGGAAGTCCATGATCACCAGCGCCATGTGGCAAGGCAACTGATGATGATGATGATGATGATGATGATGATGATGATGATAGGACTGTTCTCTCTCTCTCTGTCCCCTAGCCCACCCATTGATTGTCCCTATCCCCACCTGGCTGCCCATTTTGGAACCTTGCTAGTGCATAAGGTTTTGCACAGGGCTCAAGGAATTTTTTCTGATAATTGCAGGCAGTTTTGGTTGGAGTGCGTATTATTGTTCGATCGCAATGAATCACTTTTGAACAAAATCAGAATTGTAATCACCCAGAAAATACAGTTGCTGTATTAATTAATTAATTTAACCCTTTGGCTCCCACACCCTATCTTACCAACAGCAAAAATTTAACCCTTTGACTCCCTCACCTTATCCAGCAGGAAGCTGGTGGACAATGTGAGGGAATCAAAGGGTTAAGTTTTTGCTTTGCTAGCATGGTTGACAATGCAGGATGCTGGTGGACAGGGTGAGGGATTCAAAGGTCAAGTTTTTGCTTTGCTAGCATGGTTGACAATGCAGGATGCTGGTGGACAGGGTGAGGGAGTCAAAGGTCAAGTTTTTGCTTTGCTAGCATGGTTGACAATGCAGGATGCTGGTGGACAGGGTGAGGGAGTCAAAGGTCAAGTTTTTGCTTTGCTAGCATGGTTGGCAATGCAGGATGCTGGTGGACAGGGTGAGGAGTCAAGGGTTAAGTTTTTGCTTTGCTAGCATGGTTGACAATGCAGGATGTTGGTGGACAGGGTGAGGGAGTCAAAGGGTTAAGTTCTTGCTTTGCTAGCATGGTTGACAAGTAGGATGTGGTGGAAGGGTGAGGGAGTCAAAGGGTTAAGTTCTTGCTTTGCTAGCATGGTTGACAAAGTAGGATGCTGGTGGAGGGTGATCAAAGGATTCAGGAGAGGGGAGAGGGGAACCTCCCTGTGTAGTGGGGCAAAAGTATGCTCATTAGTAAGGTGCACCGGAGAGCAAGTGTGTGCCGGTAGTGGCATAATATGGGATAATCTGTGTATCATTAGTAAGCTGTGGATGAAAAGTACCAGTGACTTGTTGCTGCACGGCGTCAATACCGCAGCCTGCGCATCTAAAGGGCAGGCGTCGTCAGCGGTGACATTTGGTCCCGGTCTCCAAGTTAGAATCAGTGGCTTACATTCTGCTCGGCGTCATATGGATATCTTGATTTTGTACGCTTGAGACGGTCTATTCTGTAATGTGGCTATAATTATTACCCTGTGGAAAATGTCGCTGTGAACTGAGGTGTTTTTGTTTTGTTGTGTTTTGTTTTTGTTTTTTTTCTGAGTCAGGGTGACTTCACAGGGCCTTGGTGGCTTGGTTTGAGCACCGATTTGATAACACAGTGGTTGTGGGTTCGATTCTAATGTGAGCCATGTCTTATCTCTTTTTGACTCCCTCACCCTGTCCACCAGCAATCCTACATCGTCAACCATGCTAGCAAAGCAAAAACTTGACCCTTTGACTCCAGCATCCTGTCCACCAGCAATCCTACATTGTCAACCATGCTAGCAAAGCAAAACTTGGACCCTTTGACTCCCACACCCTGTCCACCAGCAATCCTACATCGTCAACCATGCTAGCAAAGCAAAACTTTGACCTTTGACTCCCACACCCTGTCCACCAGCAATCCTACATCGTCAACCATGCTAGCAAAGCAAAAATTTGACCCTTTGACTCCCACACCCTGTTCACCAGCAATCCTACATCGTCAACCATGCTAGCAAAGCAAAATTTGACCCTTTGACTCCCACACTCTGTCCACCAGCAATCCTACATCGTCAACCATGCTAGCAAAGCAAAAATTTGACCTTTGACTCCCTCACCCTGTCCACCAGCAATCCTACATCGTGAACCAAGCTAGCAAAGCAAAAATTTGACCTTTGACTCCCTCACCCTGTCCACCAGCAATCCTACATTGTCAACCAAGCTAGCAAAGCAAAAACTTAAAGTTTTCATTTCACCAACTTCTGACGTATGTACTTTTTTTGAAGGTAAGATACACACATACACATCATTTACATGTAACCAAGATTATTCCAACGGAAGGCTGATGAAATACCAGTATAAAATATAGACTAGATAAAACATAGTCTAGGTAGGCCTCAGGACCTGGCCAGCTTATGGGTTTGTGTGCAGGCTTAAGGCATGTGCCACGGTCACCATACACATGGCACCTGTGATGTTAGTGCATATGGAATTTGTTCTGAGCACGGAAACGTCATCTTGAGAAACTGAGATTGAAACTGGCGTAATCCCTCAAGACAACATCATGTTGCTTTGTTCAGTGCCGGGCTTAGTCTTTTGACTACCGCGCCCTATCCACCAGCTGAGATTGGACCAGCATGTTTTTGCAGTTGGGGGATCAGTCATATAGGTCATTGATCCTACTGTACACGATGGTTGATTGATCAGTTACATAGGTTAGTGATTGATCGATCAGTTACACAGGGGTCAGAGGTCAGCGATTGATTGACTTGGAAGTGTTGGGTGAAGGCGTGAGTTGCTGATCGATTTGCTGATAGAGGTCTGTGTGTGTGTGGACAGAAAGAGAAGGTAATGGTTCTGCTGCTGTTGTTGTTTGCTGAAGAACAAGGAATCGGGATTGGATTGTGATGTTTTGTCTCACATGACAGTCTGTTCTGCTCTGTTTATTAATTTCCCCTCCTGATCATTGTATTTTGCAGTTTCCTTTGTGCTCACCTTTTGTTCTTTCTCTTTCCCCCATTTTGTTCACCATCTGAATTTCTGCAAACACTGGGACAGTTTTTACCATGTAGTAATGATGTTGATGATGATAAACCATGATGCTGTGCAGTTCCATCAAGGATGGAGACAGCGTGACAGGGCTGTACTTACACTTACTGTCAGAATATTATGATGATGATAACCATGATGCTGTGGAGCTCCATCAAGGATGGAGACTGCGTGACTCTACGCTTACTGGGCAGAATATATCACTGGTATCAACCAGGCCTGAGAGATACATGCCACTCAGTTCTCCTCTCTTTTATATTCCTTTGCTTTCTGTGATTTCTTTTTATCGTTTTCTGCCTTGCTGGTCCATTCACCTGTGTGTTCTAATCATAAAGTCTTACGTGCCTCCCGCTAGGATTGATAGTTGGGTACATGTATTAAGTGCATTTTTGACTCTAGGGAAAGTTGCAAAATTTTACAAGACGCTTTGAAGTGGATTAGCATCCGTTTCAATAAGAAGATTAACCATAGATATTTCAACAATCTTCACAACTACTAGTACTTAATAGGAAAACCAGTCCTTTTTTTTTTTTATTAGTTTTATGTCATATTTATTAAAGCTTTGTGTTATTCTGTGTCAAAAACTATTTGGGAAATATTTTCTAAATAAATTGATATGTGGTGTAGTCTTTTTATACATGCATATTCAGAAATAGAGAGAGTTTTGCGTGGAACATAATTGAATCTAAAATGTTGTGTAGTTTGAAATTGGGTTTCATGTCCAAACAATACGATCATTTCAGTAATATGTGAAGATGTAACATTGGAGCAAAGACTGCTGAGGATTGCAGTGAGTTGTCTCCAAAAACTGTATATCCACTGTATATTGCTAAAACATAATTATGTCAACAGGTGGTCTGTGCACTTGTACAAGAACCAGGGTATCAAGTTGACCTGTGCTTGTAGGTGTACAGAAACACCAGTCTACAAAATTAACCCTTTGACTCCCACATCCTGTCCACCAGCTGCAAAAGGTTAACCCTTTGACTCCCACACCCTTTCTACCAGCTGCAAAAGGTTAACCCTTTGACTCCCACATCCTATCCACCGGCTGCAAAAAGTTAACCCTTTGACTCCCATACCCTATCCACCAGCTGCAAAAACTTAACCCTTTGACTCCCACACCCTATCTACCAGCTGCAAAAAGTTAACCCTTTGACTCCCACACCCTATCTATCAGCTGCAAAAAGTTAACCCTTTGACTCCCACACCCTATCCACCAACTGCAAAAAGTTAACCCTTTGACTCCTTCACTTTATCCACCAACTGCAAAAACTTAACCCATGGACTTCTGCACCTTATCCACCAACTGAAAGACAACTTAACCCTTTGACTCCCACATCCTATCCACCAACTGAAAGAAAACTTAACCCTTTGACTCCCACATCCTATCCACCAACTGAAAAAAATTAACCCTTTAACCTTTTAACCTTTGACTGCACCCTGTCTACTAGCAACTTGTATTGTCAACCATGCTAGGAAAGCAAAAACTCATCCCTTTAACTTATCCGCTAGCTTCCTACAGGAGCTGGTGGATAGGGTGAGAGAGTCAAAGGGTTAGTTTTGGCTGTGCTAGCATGGTTGACAATGCATGATGCTGGTGGACAGGGTGCGGGAGTCAAAGGGTTAGTTTTTGCTTTGCTAGCATGGTTGACAATGCAGTGACGTGCTGTGTGGACAAGGGTGTGGGAGTCAAAGGGTTAGTTTTGGCTGTACTAGCATGGTTGACAATGCATGATGCTGGTGGACAGGGTGAGAGAGTCAAAGGGTTAGTTTTGGCTGTACTAGCATGGTTGACAATGCAGGATGCTGGTGGACAGGGTGCGGAGTCAAAGGGTTAAGTTTTTGCTTTGCTAGCATGGTTGACAATGCAGGATGCTGGTGGACAGGGTGTGGGAGTCAAAGGGTTAGTTTTGGCTGTGCTAGCATGGTTAACAATGCAGGATGCTGGTGGACAGGGTGAGAGAGTCGAAGGGTTAAGTTTTTGCTTTGCTAGCATGGTTGACAATGCAGGATACTGGTGGACAGGGTGAGGGAGTCAAAGGGTTAAGTTTTTGCTTTGCTAGCATGGTTGACAATGCAGGATGCTGGTGGACAGGGTGAGAGAGTCAAAGGGTTAAGTTTTTGCTTTGCTAGCATGGTTGACAATGCAGGATACTGGTGGACAGGGTGTGGGAGTCAAAGGGTTAGTTTTGGCTGTGCTAGCATGGTTGACAATGCAGGATGCTGGTGGACAGGGTGTGGGAGTCAAAGGGTTAGTTTTGGCTGTGCTAGCATGGTTGACAATGCAGGATGCTGGTGGACAGGGTGTGGAGTTATAGGGTTAAAAAGCCATTGGGTTGCTCTGTTGTATGAAATATGATACCTGGGTTGTGCCTGTGATTATGTACAGCACGTGTGATCTGTCATCTTGTACACCACACCTGGTGATGTACAGAAACTGCTACATAAACGTGTATAATCCAAGCCATGGAAATGAAATGTTAAAGCCAGGTAGTAAACATCAGATACACTGACCATATCACCAGTGAACAAGATACTAAACATCAGATACACTGACCATATCACCAGTGAACAAGATACTAAACATCAGATACACTGATCACATCACCAGTGAACAAGATACTAAACATCAGATACACTGATCACATCACCAGTGAACAAGATACCAAACATCAGATACACTGACCATATCACCAGTGAACAAGATACTAAACATCAGATACACTGATCACATCTCCAGTGAACAAGATACCAAACATCAGATACACAGATCACATCTCTGGTGAAGTACACCAAACCATCAAACAGCTCTCTGGACCATTTGAAGATCTGCTGGCTTAGTTTAAAAGAAAACAGTTACGTCGGTATGTCGGTGTGATTAGTTTAAAGAAAACAGTTACGTCGGTATGTCGGTGTGATTAGTTTAAAGAAAACAGTTACGTCGGTATGTCGGTGTGATTAGTTTAAAAGAAAACAGTTACGTTGGTATGTCGGTGTGATTAGTTTAAAGAAAACAGTTACGTTGGTATGTCCGTGTGATTAGTTTAAAAGAAAACAGTTACGTTGGTATATCGGTGTAATTAGTTTAAAAGAAAACAGTTACGTTGGTATGTCGGTGTGATTAGTTTAAAAGAAAACAGTTACGTTGGTATGTCGGTGTGATTAGTTTAAAAGAAAACAGTTACGTTGGTATGTCGGTGTGATTAGTTTAATTAAAAGAAAACAGTTACGTTGGTATGACCGTGTGATTAGTTTAAAAGAAAACAGTTACGTTGGTATGTCGGTGTGATTAGTTTAAAAGAAAACAGTTACGTTGGTATGTCGGTGTGATTAGTTTAAAAGAAAACAGTTATGTTAATAATAATAATAATATATTTTATTTATATAGCGCAAAATCTTGACAAAATCAAATCTAAGCGCTGAGCGTATACATGCATACATACCTACATACATATGAGCGTATACATGCATACATACATGCTTACATACTTACATACATAAATCTAAGCTGAGCGTATACATGCATACATACATACATACATAAATCTAAGCGTATACATACATACATACATACATACATACGTACGCACATGCATACATAATAATTACAATATTTATATAGCGCAAATCTCGACAAAATCAAATCCAAGCTCCGAAAAGACACACACGCACACACGCACGCACGCACGCACGCACGCACGCACGCACGCACGCACGCACGCACGCACGCACACACACACACACACACACACACACACACACACACACACACACACACACACATGCATGGCCACAAATGGGAGAAAAGAATAAAAGCAATAAAAGCAAGAATAAAACCAATGGAAAACCACAGAGAGCACATCATATACAATTATATATTAAAACAAAGTGATTCCCCTCCGAGCGGAGACAGGCTGCAGAGGGGGGTTGAGTGAGGTTAGGATTTTATGCAGAGGAGAAAAGGTGAGTTTTGAGAGCGGACTTGAAGGAGGCAAAAGTAGGTTGCTGACGGACTGAGAGAGGAAGTTTGTTCCAGGAGAGTGGACCAGAAACAGAGAAGGCTCGTGGACCATAGGTATTGAGCTTAGTGCGTGGAAAGCGAAAAGTCAGAGGATCGGAGGCAGAGCGGAGGGTACGTGAGGGAACATAGATCTCAAGTAGGCTTGACAGGTAATCGGGGGCTGCGTTATTGAGGCTTTTGTAGCACATGGTGCCTAGTTTGTACTGTATGCGCTTTGATACAGGGAGCCAGTGAAGTTGTGCCAGGAGAGGAGATATGTGGTCAGCTTTTTTCTTTTTGAGTACAAGGCGTACAGCATTGTTTTGAATGCGCTGTAGGATGTGAATGGTGGAGGCAGGAAGACCAGACAGGAGTGAATTGCAATAGTCAATGCGAGACATTATGAAGGAGAGAACGAGTTTTGCAGTTGTTTCGACAGAGAGATACTTCCTGATCAGGCTTATACGATGGAGATGATAGTAGCAAGATCTGGCAGTTTGAGAAACAAAGTTGTTCATGGACAGGGTAGAGTCAATGCAGACACCAAGGTTTTTAGCTGAATCAGAAATTGGGACTGATGTGTTACATAATGGGAGAGAAAGAGGAGGCAGCTGGGAAAGTTTCTGACGGGTGCCAATGAGGATAGCTTCTGTCTTGTCGTCATTAAGCTGAAGTCTATTGTGTGTCATCCAGTTCTTAATGTCCGAGTAACACTCAGTGGTGCGAGTCAACAGGCGCTGTATGTTATCAGGTGAGTCACTATCTTGAAGTTGGGTGTCATCAGCATAGAAGTGGTGTTTTATAGAGTGGGAGTTGATGATGGTGGACAGGGGGGAGGTATAAAGAGTGAAAAGAACAGGGCCAAGGACAGATCCTTGTGGAACACCACAGGTCAGGTATGCAGGTTGAGAGTAAGTGCCATTGATGAGAACAGTTTGTTTTCTGTTTGATAAATACGAAGTGAAAAAGGAGAGAGCAATGTCAGAGATGCCAAAAGTATGATGAAGTCTAGAAAGGAGAATACCATGGTCAATGGTATCGAAAGCTGCAGACAGATCAAGGAGTGTGAGGAGAGAGACTTTGCCAGTATCAGTTGCAAGGAGGAGATTGTTGAGAATGTGTAGTAGGGCAGTTTCAGTGCTATGGCACTGGCGGTAGGCTGACTGGAAAGGATTGAGGAGATTGTTGGCAGACAGGTGAGAGTTCAGCTGGTTGAGGACGACTTTTTCAAGGAGTTTTGACAAGAAAGAGAGATTAGAGATAGGCCTGTAATTTTTCAGTTCATTTGGGTCTAAATTGTGTTTCTTGAGGAGAGGGTGAACAATAGCAGACTTGAAAGAATCTGGGACAGTTCCAGTTTGAAAAGAAGTGTTGATGATGTCAGTGATGAATGGGAGGAGAGTAGGGAGACAATCGGAGTAGAGAGAACCTGGAAGAGGATCCAGTTCGCAGGTTTTGAACGACATGGATCTGATTGTGTTGAAAATTTCTTCTTGTGAGACTGGGGTAAAAGTAGTGAGAGGTGTGCCAGAGAAGGAAGGGTCAGGTGGGCATGGTTGACAGGGTGTCCTGTCAAGCCTGTCACGAAGAGTTTGTATTTTGGTGGTGAAATACTTAGAGAATACAGATGGGAGTTCTTCATTTGTATGTTTTGTTGGGAGAGGTAAGTCTTTTCGTGTGCCAAGGAGATGATTCATGGTTGTAAAGAGTTCTTTTGAAGAAGAGGCATTCAGGATTTTGGTTTGGAAATAGCTTGTTTTTGCAGATGCAATGAGGGTGGATACTTTTGTTTTAGAGGCTTGGAAAAGTTGGTATGTCGGTGTGATTACTTTAAAAGAAAACAGTTACGTTGGTATGTCGGTGTGATTACTTTAAAAGAAAACAGTTATGTTGGTATGTCGGTGTGATTAGTTTAAAAGAAAACAGTTACGTTGGTATGACCGTGTGATTAGTTTAAAAGAAAACAGTTATGTTGGTATGTCGGTGTGATTACTTTAAAAGAAAACAGTTATGTTGGTATGTCGGTGTGATTAGTTTAAAAGAAAACAGTTACGTTGGTATGTCCGTGTGATTAGTTTAAAAGAAAACAGTTACGTTGGTATGTCGGTGTGATTAGTTTAAAAGAAAACAGTTACGTTGGTATGACCGTGTGATTAGTTTAAAAGAAAACAGTTATGTTGGTATGTCGGTGTGATTAGTTTAAAAGAAAACAGTTACGTTGGTATGTCCGTGTGATTAGTTTAAAAGAAAACAGTTATGTTGGTATATTGGTGTAATTAATTTAAAAGAAAACAGTTATGTTGGTATGTCGGTGTGATTAGTTTAAAAGAAAACAGTTACGTTGGTATGTTGGTGTGATTAGTTTAAAAGAAAACAGTTACATTGGTATGTCGGTGTGATTAGTTTAAAAGAAAACAGTTACGTTGGTATGTCTGTGTAATTAGTTTAAAAGAAAACAGTTATGTTGGTATGTCCGTGTGATTAGTTTAAAAGAAAACAGTTACGTTGGTATGTCGGTGTGATTAGTTTAAAAGAAAACAGTTACGTTGGTATGTCGGTGTGATTAGTTTAAAAGAAAACAGTTACGTTGGTATGTCCGTGTGATTAGTTTAAAAGAAAACAGTTATGTTGGTATGTCGGTGTATTATTTAAAAGAAAACAGTTATGTTGGTATGTCGGTGTGATTAGTTTAAAAGAAAACAGTTACGTTGTATGTCGGTGTGTTAGTTAAAAGAAAACAGTTAGTTGGTATGTCGTGTGATTAGTTTAAAAGAAAACAGTTACGTTGGTATGTCTGTGTGATTAGTTTAAAAGAAAACAGTTACGTTGGTATGTCGTGTGATTAGTTTAAAAGAAAACAGTTACGTTGGTATGTCGTGTAATTAGTTTAAAGAAAACAGTTAGTTGGTATGTCTGTGTGATTATTTAAAAGAAAACAGTTACGTTATGTGTGGATTATTTAAGAAACATTCGTATGTGTGTGATTAGTTTAAAAGAAAACAGTTACGTTGGTATGTCGGTGTGATTAGTTTAAAAGAAAACAGTTACGTATGTATGTCTGTGTATTAATTTAAAAGAAAACAGTTACGTCAGTATGTCGTGTGATTAGTTTAAAAGAAAACAGTTACGTTGGTATGTCGGTGTATATAGTTTAAAAGAAAACAGTTACGTTGGTATGTCTGTGTGATTAGTTTAAAAGAAAACAGTTACGTCAGTATGTTGGTGTGATTAATTTAAAAGAAAACAGTTACGTCAGTATGTCGGTGTGATTAATTTAAAAGAAAACAGTTACGTTGGTATGTCGGTTCGGTGATTAGTTTAAAAGAAAACAGTTACGTTGGTATGTCTGTGTGATTATTTAAAAGAAAACAGTTACGTCAGTATGTTGGTGTGATTAATTTAAAAGAAAACAGTTACGTCAGTATGTCGGTGTGATTAGTTTAAAAGAAAACAGTTACGTTGGTATGTCGGTGTGATTAGTTTAAAAGAAAACAGTTACGTGTATGTCGGTGTGATTAGTTTAAAAGAAAACAGTTACGTCAGTATGTTGTGTGATTAGTTTAAAAGAAAACAGTTACGTTGGTATGTCGGTGTGATTAGTTTAAAAGAAAACAGTTACGTTGGTATGTCGGTGTGATTAGTTTAAAAGAAAACAGTTACGTGGTATGTCGGTGTGATTAGTTTAAAAGAAAACAGTTACGTTGGTATGTCTGTGTGATTAGTTTAAAAGAAAACAGTTACGTTGGTATGTCGTGTGATTAGTTTAAAAGAAAACAGTTACGTTTGGTTATGTTCGTTGTGTGATTAGTTTAAAAGAAAACAGTTACGTTGGTATGTCGGTGTGATTAGTTTAAAAGAAAACAGTTACGTTGGTATGTCGGTGTGATTAGTTTAAAAGAAAACAGTTACGTTGGTATGTCGTGTGATTAGTTTAAAAGAAAACAGTTACTGTGGTATGTCGTGTGATTAGTTTAAAAGAAAACAGTTACGTTGGTATGTCGTGTGATTAGTTTAAAAGAAAACAGTTACGTGGTATGTCGTGTGATTAGTTTAAAAGAAAACAGTTACGTGGTATGTCGGTGTGATTAGTTTAAAAGAAAACAGTTACGTTGGTATGTCGGTGTGATTAGTTTAAAAGAAAACAGTTACGTTGGTA
>CM060315.1:92786390-92801390 GCA_030674185.1 Monoplex corrugatus
ATCATCATCATCTATTATTGTTGTTGTTGTTGTTGTTGTTATTGTTTATTATTAATCATTATCATTGTTATTATTGTTCTTATTATTATTGTCTTATTATATTTCTTCTGTCAGACACATGTGGTTGTGTTTATTTAAGAGGGATTTATCATGTTCAGGACAATCCACATGCACTTCAACCAAAATCCACAAGTGATTGTCTTTGATTTTTCGAACTTCCTTCTCCATGATGTCAAAACAAGGATTTACACACATGTGACATGTCAAGTGACCACAACTCCTACAGTTGGTGTCCTACACACTTCATGGATATAGCACTGGACAGGACATGTCAAGTGACCACAACTCCTACACTTGGTGTCCTACACACTTCATGGATATAGCACTGGACAGGACATGTCAAGTGACCACAACTCCTACACTTGGTGTCCTACACACTTGATGGATATAGCACTGGACAGGACATGTCAAGTGACCACAACTCCTACACTTGGTGTCCTACACACTTGATGGATATAGCACTGGACAGGACATGTCAAGTGACCACAACTCCTACACTTGGTGTCCTACACACTTCATGGATATAGCACTGGACAGGACATGTCAAGTGACCACAACTCCTATACTTGGTGTCCTACACACATCATGGATATAGCACTGGACAGGACGTCAAGTGACCACAACTCCTACAGTTGGTGTCCTACACACTTCATGGATATAGCACTGGACAGGACGTCAAGTGACCACAACTCCTACACTTGGTGTCCTACACACTTCATGGATATAGCACTGGACAGGACGTCAAGTGACCACAACTCCTACAGTTGGTGTCCTACACACTTCATGGATATAGCACTGGACAGGACATGTCAAGTGACCACAAGTCCTACACTTGGTGTCCTACACACTTCATGGATATAGCACTGGACAGGACATGTCAAGTGACCACAACTCCTACAGTTGGTGTCCTACACACTTCATGGATATAGCACTGGACAGGACATGTCAAGTGACCACAACTCCTACACTTGGTGTCCTACACACTTCATGGATATAGCACTGGACAGGACATGTCAAGTGACCACAACTCCTACACTTGGTGTCGTACACACTTCATGGATATAGCACTGGACAGGACATGTCAAGTGACCACAACTCCTACACTTGGTGTCCTACACACTTCATGGATATAGCATTGGACAGGACATGTCAAGTGACCACAACTCCTACACTTGGTGTCCTACACACTTCATGGATACAGCATTGGACAGGACATGTCAACTGACCACAAGTCCTACACTTGGTGTCCTACACACTTCATGGATATAGCATTGGACAGGACATGTCAAGTGACCACAACTCCTACACTTGGTGTCGTACACACTTCATGGATATAGCATTGGACAGGACATGTCAAGTGACCACAACTCCTACACTTGGTGTCCTACACACTTCATGGATATAGCACTGGACAGGACATGTCAAGTGACCACAACTCCTACACTTGGTGTCCTACACACTTCATGGATATAGCACTGGACAGGACATGTCAAGTGACCACAACTCCTACACTTGGTGTCCTACACACTTCATGGATATAGCACTGGACAGGACATATCATGGCCTGTACAGTGATACCAGTAACTTAACCCTTTGACTCCAGCACCCAGTCTGCCAGCATGCTGCATTGTCAACCATGCAAGCAAAGCAAAAACTTAACCCTTTGATTCCACCACCCTGTTCACCAACTTTCTGCAGAAAGCTGGTGGACAGGGTGAGGAGTCAAAGGGTAAAGTTTTTGCTGTTGTGGATAGGGTGTGGGAGTCAAAGGTAAAGTTTTTGCTGTTTGTGGATAGGTGTGGGAGTCAACTGTCCACTAACATCCTTTATTGTCAACCATGCTTGTGAAGCAAAAGCTTAACCCTTCGAATCCCTCACCCTATCCACCAGCTTCCTGCAGGAATCTGGTGACAGGGTGAGGGAGTCAAAGGGGTCAAGATTTTGCAGTTGGTGGATAGGGTGCGAAAGTCAAAGGGTCAAGATTTTGCAGTTGGTGGATAGGGTGAGGGAGTCTAAGAGTTCAGTTTTTGCAGTTGGTGGATAGGGTGCGGGAGTCAAAGGGTTAATAACTGGGCTCACAATGTAGGTGGTTTAGCCATGAGCTAAGAGTTGAATAACCCCAACAGAAAACCTACAGAGCTGAAGTCCAAGATGGCTGACCTGTGATGGCCTTCTGACAGACAGCAGTGCCATGCAGTATAATGCAAATGTACGTCAGAGGAGAACGACACTTACCCATGGAGGTCCCTTCAGCTTGGAGCATCACAGGGTCCTACACCTCAACATGAAGCGCCCTCAGCTGCTGGAGATCTTTCCAGTCCATCTTGTCACATAGGGGAACAGGAAGACAGCCACTGCCTGCACAATGACATGAAAACGTGCCAGACTATATAGACCTTTTAAACACAGGAACAAGAAGAAAACTGCTGTATCGATGTCAACTCTATCAAGTGGAGTGACCGTAGACATGGCCGACTATGACTCCTCTGACCAACATGCTCCATGGCAACCGGCAGAAACTGGAAAAATGACAGCTACGTCCATTGCTAACAGGGGTGTGACTATGTAGAAGATACATAACAGAAGAAGAAAACAGGTTTGTGACTAAATTGCTGACTGTACATGAAATCATGAAATCAGCAGGAAGACTGAAGTCATGGTGATCAGTAAAAAACATGAAATCCCCTCCTGCAAAATAACAGCAAATGGCACAACCTTGACACAGGTTAATAGGTTCAAATACCTGGGAACGGTCATTTCATCAGACGGCAGATGCACATCGGAAATAGCTGGCAGAATCGGCCAAGCCAAAACAGCATTCAAGAAGATGACAAACATTCTTACCAACAAATGCCTATCAATTAACATCAGAAAGAGAGTCCTTGAATGTTATATAGAACCAATACTGTTGTACGGATGCGAGGCGTGGACAGTCAGCAAGCAAAGCCAGAGCAGGATCTGAGGCAGCCGAGATGTGGTTTCTCAGAAGAATGTTGAGAGTTCCATGGACAGCAAAGGAAGCAAACGAGACAGTCATGATGGAGGCAGACCCAAGTAGATCATTCATAAGGAAGATTAGGAAAAGACAAGCAACATTTATAGGCCATTTTATGAGGAAGAGGGATTTGGAGCACCTGGTCACAACGGGAAAGCTGGAGGGAAAGAGAGCACCAGGTAGACCCAGGGAGAGAATGCTGGACGGACTTGCAGAGTGGCTGGGGATGAGGAGGGTGGGGGAGATGCTGGGGGCAACGAGAGATAGAGATGGTTGGAAGTCCATGGTCGCCAACGCCATGCGACAGGGCACCTGATGATGATGATGACATAAAATGATAGAGGGTACCTTCGTCATAGAAACACCACTTGCCATGTTCCACTGCCATGTTCCACTGCCATGTTCCACTGCAATGTTCCACTGCCATGTTCCTGTTTTTTCTGGTTTCTTTATTTCCCTCTGTTGATTTTGTTGACAGTCATTATGTTCGTTGCTTACAGAAACAGCTGTATGTTGATCGTCAACTGTTTTTTTCCCCAGGTTTTACCAGATCCGGACGTCACTGAAGACTCCCCCCAAATGGCCAGTACGCATAGAGACCAGTCTGAACAAGCCGTCCAGACCTGATCAGTTCCGTGAGTACACAGTGGGCACTGTCAGTTGTACACACAAAGTGTGTGTTTTGTTGTCATTGTGTTTTGTTGTTGTCTGTGTGTTGGTAGTTTACAGTGGTAGACACAAAGTGTGTGTGTGTTGGTAGTTTACAGTTATAGACACAAAGTGTGTGTGTGTGTTGGTAGTTTACAGTTATAGACACAAAGTGTGTGTGTTGGTAGTTTACAGTGTAGACACAAAGTGTGTGTGTGTTGGTAGTTTACAGTTATAGACACAAAGTGTGTGTGTGTTGGTAGTTTACAGTGGTAGACACAAAGTGTGTGTGTGTTGGTAGTTTACAGTTATAGACACAAAGTGTGTGTGTTGGTAGTTTACAGTTATAGACACAAAGTGTGTGTGTTGGTAGTTTACAGTTATAGACACAAAGTGTGTGTGTGTTGGTAGTTTACAGTTATAGACACAAAGTGTGTGTGTTGGTAGTTTACAGTTATAGACACAAAGTGTGTGTGTGTTGGTAGTTTACAGTTATAGACACAAAGTGTGTGTGTTGGTAGTTTACATTTATAGACACAAAGTGTGTGTGTTGGTAGTTTACAGTTATAGACACAAAGTGTGTGTGTGTTGGTAGTTTACAGTTATAGACACAAAGTGTGTGTGGTGGTAGTTTAGGGTTGGAGGGACAAATATCACAACTTATGCGTTCCCGCATTGTGCGACACATAAGGCAGTCGGCGGCTGTGCGTGGTCCTTATAATTATCCATTCTACTGGCGTCATGTCATCTTCTGTTGGCTAGTTGGAGATCTCTTTCTACTGTCTGTTTCCAGCTCATCTTGGGCTACTCTCTCCTTCTCTGGCCTGTTGACATCCATTTAACCCTTTTGCATTTGCACTGCTAGATGTAAAGCTAGCTCCTAGTATTCGCATTCGAATGTAGCACAGCGTCAATACAAAGTCTTCCAGTAGTGAATGGAAAGTTCCTTGCATCCCAGAATGCTCGTACTATTTTTAGAACATTCAACGCGAGACTGACCAAGATTCTAACCACACGCGCGATAAGACAGCAAGGCCAGTAGTGATGGAAATTCCCCACACATGTGCCGGAAAAGGTCAGGCGATCTCAACCGCTACGAACGGATCGGCACATTCAGGGCGGTTACCGGCTTTGAGAACAGCTAAGGGTTAATGGCTTGATTTAAAGGTTTTGTAGTGGGCAGCATCCATACATGCCCCCTACCAGCAGAGACACCATCTGCAAATGGTGGTTGACACATGGAGCTGTTGTGTTCTGTCCCTGACCCCTTCATTCAACACCAAAGTCATTCCATTTGATGACCAGCATTTTACCCAGGGTTCTGGTGTCAAAGCATTCCAGTTTCTTCTTCTGGGTGGTCTTAACCCTTTGACTCTTGCATTGTCAACATGCTAGCAAAGCAAAACCTTAACCCTTTGACTCCTGCATTGTCAACCATGCTAGCAAAGCAAAACCTTAACCCTTTGACTCCTACACCCTGTCCACCAGCATCCTGTATTGTGAACCATGCTAGCAAAGCAAAAACTTAACCCTTTGACTCTTGCACCCTGTCCACCAGCTTCCTGCATTGTCAACCATGCTAGCAGAGCAAAACTTAACCCTTTAACTCCTACTCTGTCCACCAGCATCCTGCATTGTCAACCATGTTAACAAAGTAAACACTTAACCCTTTTACTCCTGCACCCTGTCCACCAACATCCTGCATTGTCAACCATGCTAGCAGAGCAAGAACTTAACCCTTTGACTTCCTCACCCTGTCCACCAGCATCCTAGATTGTCAACCATGCTAGCAAAGCAAAAACTTAACCCTTTGACTTATACACCCTGGAACTTATGAACACAGACATCACCAGAATGGCTGGAGCATTAAGATGGCAGTGAACAAACCAGCTTTTTTTTGTGGGCTGGATTTGAACTCAACACATACATGAGATGTTTAGGCCATGGCTGTACCACAAGTTCCCACCCATGTAGAGGGGAACTGTGAAGCAGTCCTGTGTGGATGCTGGGGGTTCTTTCAGTATAAATAGTATCCCCACCTTCTGGACATTCTGTGCTAGAAATTTTTCTGTCACTCTTTGTTTCTGCCTTGTTCCTTTGTTGTCTGTCATTTCTTCCTATCATTTTCTGCCATGCTGGTCCATTCACCTGTATGTGTTTGATAAGTCTTCCATACTTTTTCTTAGGATTGATAATTGGGTACATTTATTAAGTGCATTTTTGGCTCTAGGGAGGTGAGATATGCAGAAGCAGTTTTTGGTAATTTATGTCCTTTTTATGTATGTTTTGGTGTCCTTAGGTATACGTAACTCTCTCGCTACGAGCATCGGGATTTCCCGATCATGTCTCAACAAGGCTTGTCTACGAGCGTCGGAGAAATTCGACTTGAGTTTTGAAAATTCACGGGGCTTTCAATATTACCGTTAACCGAAACTAATAGCCAGAAATAGATTCTTTGGTCATTCTTAGCCTTGTTTCAGGCCATGAGGTCACTGCACTACGCAGTTGGTGTGTGGACAGTGCAAAGTTCACGACCCACTATCTCCACAGCGAAGCAACCGACAGAAAAGCAAATGGCTGAACAATACTCAGCTCAGGACTGTTAAACACTGTCTCTTCCTTCAGTGCACGTGGACTGTGTGCACGTTGGATTTTTATTAAATTTCATTCAAAATGTGACAGTAGGAACTGATGTATTGACCTGTGTATTTTGTAAGAAATTTTTCACCTGAAAATGTCTCTAATTTTACTTGTACCACTACTCAGCAACCATGAGGGTTAGACAGTTGAAAATTCAGCATGTTGTACACCAATCGTTTAATATATGACCTGCCATATGTCAAAACTCTCTGTTTTCATTTGTTTGTATGAGAATTTTTGTCTTGACCTAAACAAATGGTGCGTATCAGGGGAACGGCAAGGGGCATAATCGAACGTAGCGAGTGAGTTAAATTTGTATTCAGGTGTGTTTTTTTTAAATCCACTATGCAATAAATTGGATGTAGTGGTCAGCGCCAGGGGCATGTCCTTAGATTATGTCCATGAGTGAATTGATATGTGTACTTAATTTTCTTTTCCTTTTTTTTTTTCTTGTTGAAGTTTTGTGTGTTTTGAAACGGTTATAGCCCCGATATGGCTCTACACAGTCGGCTGGGCTTTAGACAACAATAACAATAACGATGTGTAACGGTCAAAACCATCAGAATAATCAGAAGATTAAGATGGACAGTGAATAGGCCGTCTCTCATGTTGAAGGCTAGGATTGAACTCACAACATCAGATTTGATTCCGTGGCTCCGCATGATCTTGCCAGTGTGCTGTTAAAAAAATGGCAGCAGGAGGGTTGAACTCGCATCCTGCACGTTACCAGCACGGCATAGCAGAAACCTGATGGTGCTGCAGCATGTGAATAACTTGTTAAGCACCAGCACCATAAATGCCAGTGTATGGGAGATACAGAATATCATGACCACTGACATAATCCAGTAAAATGTCGTGGCAGGGGGGTGGGGTGGGGGAATGAAAGTGAATGTAAGGCTAATTGCAGAAAGTGAAAGAGACCTACAAAACCTTGTGAATATACTAGAAATAGAAAGCAAAGGAAAGGGGCTGGAACTAAGACTGAAGTCACGGTGATCAGTAAAAAACATGAAATCCCCTCCTGCAAAATAACAGCAAATGGCACAACCTTGACACAGGTTAATAAGTTCAAATACCTG
This sequence comes from Monoplex corrugatus, assembly GCA_030674185.1. NCBI lineage: Eukaryota > Metazoa > Mollusca > Gastropoda > Littorinimorpha > Ranellidae > Monoplex > Monoplex corrugatus. The sequence continues at coordinate 92,793,813 of CM060315.1, forward strand.
GGAACAGTCATTTCATCAGACGGCAGATGCACATCGGAAAGAGCTAGCAGAATCGGCCAAGCCAAAACAGCATTCAAGAAGATGACAAGTATTCTTACCAACGAATGCCTATCAATTAACATCAGAAAGAGAGTCCTTGAATGTTATATAGAACCAATACTGTTGTACAGATGCGAGGCATGGACAGTCAACAAGCAAAGCCAGAGCAGGATCGAGGCAGCCGAGATGTGGTTTCTCAGAAGAATGTTGAGTTCCATGGACAGTAAAGAAAACAAACGAGACAGTCTTGATGGAGGCAGACACAAGTAGATCACTCATAAGGAAGATTAGGAAAAGACAAGCAACATTTATAGGCCATTTTATGAGGAAGGGGGATTTGGAGCACCTGGTCACAACAGGAAAGCTGGAGGGAAAGAGAACACCAGGTAGACCCAGGGAGAGAATGCTGGACGGACTTGCAGAGTGGCTGGGGATGAGGAGGGTGGGGGAGATGCTGGGGGCAACGAGAGATAGAGATGGTTGGAAGTTCATGGTCGCCAACGCCATGCGGCAGGGCACCTGATGATGATGATGATGAATGTAAGGCCTGGTGATACAGCACTCGTCTAGAATGCAGGCAGCCTTGGATCCATTTCCAACAGTCACACAGGGAGTTTGTCTCCCCTCCCCCCTCCATTAGACCTAACATGGAGGTCTGAGTGCTAGTCTTTTACGTGTTGAAGTTTGTGCATGCAGCAGGCTCTTTTTGTGTGGTACCGTAAAGATCCCTTTGCTACAAAAGAATTGTTCGTAGCAAAGTTTTTTTTTGGAGAAAAATCGACTTTTGTAAGTTAACCAAAAACTATGCACATGAATGTAAAGCTAGAGTACAGCTCTGTCACACAATCTCTGTGTACAGTAGAATTCCATAGCATCATGGTTATCATCCCCATCAGCATCAACTTCATCTTCATCTTCATCATTATCATCATCATCACCTTCAGCAGCATCGTCATTGTCACGTCTTCATCATCTTCATTGTTGTCGTCATCATCATCAGCAATCATCATCATCATCATCATCATCATCACCATCATCATCATCATCATCATCATCATCACCGTTATTGTTGTCATCATCATCGTCGTCATCATCATCATTATCGTCTTCATCATCACCACCACCACCATCACCACCACCACCACCACCACCACCACCACCACCACCACCACCACCACCACCACCACCATCATCATCGTCGTCGTCATAATCTCACCTGTCTCACCTGTCGGCATCACCGGGTTCAGTGTTGGCCGCTGTACTCTTACCTCCCTCCAGGCCGCTCTGTCTTGACTTTTGTGGACAATTTCTTGAACATTTAGGCCACTGATGTTGGTTATGTATCATCATAGTATTATAAAAAAAACAACAACGAAAAAACCTCTCCTGGATTTTGTGACCACTAATGTGACAAGTATTCTTACCAACAAATGCCTGTCAATACTGTTGTACGGATGCGAGGCGTGGACAGTCAACAAACAAAACCAGAACAAGATTGAGGCAGCCGAGATGTGGTTTCTAAGAAGAATGTTGAGAGTTCCATGGACAGCAAAGAAAACAAACGAGACAGTCTTGATGGAGGCAGACACAAATAGATCACTCATGAGGAAGATTAGGAAAAGACAGGCAACAGTTATAGGCCATTTTATGAGGAAGGGGATTTGGAGCACCTGGTCACAACCTGAAAGCTGGAGGGAAAGAGAGCACCGGGTAGACCCAGGGAGAAAATGCTGGACGGGCTTGCAAAGTGGCTGGGGACGAGGAGGGTGGGGGAGATGCTAGGGGCAACAAGAGATAGAGACAGATGAAAGTCCATGATTGCCAACGCCATGCGGCAGGGCACCTGATGATAATGAATGTGACCCAGGAAATGGGACCAAAAAGAAAAAAAAAAAAAAAAAAAGAAGAAACAGAAATCTGGGATTGGGGGATTTCTATTTTTCTATTTGTTTGAACGTGGAAGCTGTCAGTGAATGTGCTGTTTGTGTCAGTAGGCACGTCACTGTCGTCGGTGCCGGCCAGTATCGTCAACAACGTGGCCATCAGCAGAACATTCCAGATCCTGTATCGCAACGAAGACCTCAGCATCAACGATGCCATCCTTTACCGTATTCATACACTGGTCGACAGCAGCAGAGTGAGTGGGAACTTTTTTTCTGTGTGTTTTTACTGTGTTTTGTGTGTGTGTGTATGTGTGCGTGTGTGTGTGTGTGTGTGTGTGTGTGTGTGTGCGTGCGTGCGTGCGTGCGTGCGTGTGTGCATACTTAATACCATTTGAGTAGTAGGATTTGCATGCATACTTAATTAATACCATTTGAGTCAGTAGGATTTGAATGCAAACTTAATACCATTTGAGTCAGTAGGATTTAAATGCAAACTTAATACCATTTGAGTCAGTAGGATTTAAATGCAAACTTAATACCATTTGAGTCAGTAGGATTTGAATGCAAACTTAATACCATTTGAGTCAGTAGGATTTGTATGCAAACTTAATACCATTTGAGTCAGTAGGATTTGTATGCAAACTTAATACCATTTGAGTCAGTAGGATTTGCAAGATGACAAGGTAAAACACTACCTAACAATGGCCATGATTGCTGAGAGGTATCCACAGGAGGCATGGATACATGTATACACCGACGGGTCAGCAACCAACGCCGTAGCCAATGGGGGTGCAGGCATCCTTGTCCTTTTCCCAGGAGGACAAACAACAACATCACGTGTCGCCATTGGAAGACTCTGTACAAACTACCATGCTGAGACAGAAGCACTCATGCAGGCGGCCTCCATGATTCAGGCTACAGACTGTGACTGCAGACAAGTTGTCTTCTCGTCTGATGCCCTCTCCGTGCTGCAGGCATGCCAGAACAACACGCTCCCCCTCCTGTCTAGAGCTCTGTACCAGGTTGCCACAACCAGAAGAGCAGTTCTGCAGTGGATTCCAGCCCACTGCGGAGTCTCCGGGAATGAGCGAGCTGATATCCTTGCTAAGGAGGGAGCCAGAGAAGAACAACCTAACAACAGCGTCAGCTACAGTGAGAAGAGGAGCATCATCAGGGCGCTTTCCATGCCGAGACGACACAGGGATGACTACCACCTGTTGTCTAGAGAGCAGCAAGTTGCCCTGGTGAGGTTGCCCACTGGTCACAATAGGCTGAACAGCCACATGTACCGCAAACTGAAGCTGTCACCCTCCCCAACCTGTCCCTGTGGTCAAGAAGACCAAACCACGGAGCATATACTCCAAAGATGTCCCCTTCACCAGGTGGCAAGACAGGACGTGTGGCCGACAGATACTCTGCTGACAACCAAACTCCATGGCTGCAGACAGGAGCTGGAAAAGACAGCTGCATTCATCGCCTGGACTCAGATGATTGTGTAGCAGCGTACGCCAAGAAGAAGAAGAAGAAGAGTAGGATTTGCATACATACTTAATAACATTTGAGTCAGTAGGATTTGCATGCAAAGCCAGAACAAGATTGAGGCAGCCGAGATGTGGTTTCTAAGAAGAATGTTGAGAGTTCCATGGACAGCAAAGAAAATAAATGAGACAGTCTTGACGGAGGCAGACACAAGAAGATCATTGATAAGGAAGATTAGGAAAAGACAGACATTATTTGTAGGCCCTTTTTTGAGGAAAGGGGAATCGGAGCACCTGGTCACAATGGGAAAGCCGGAGGGAAAGAGAGCACCAGGTAGACCCAGGGAGAAGATACTGGACGGACTTGCAGAGTGGCTGAAGACAAGGAGGGTGGAAGAAATGCTTGAGGCAACAAGATATAGAGACAGATGGAAGTCCATGATCGCCAGCGCCATGCGGCAAGACACCTGATGATGATGATGATTATGATGATCTTGTTGGTGTTTTATTGTGTGTGACTCAGTAGGATTCAGAGAATTTCTTACAGTGTCTTGATTATTATTATTATTAGTGTGTGTGTGTGTGTGTGTGTGTGTGTGTGTGTGTGTGTGTGTGTGTGTGTGTGTGTGTGTGTGTGTGTGTGTGTGTGTGTTAACAACAGCTGGAGGAGAGCCTGGAGAACCTGGACCTACAGCTGGTGATAGAACTGTGGTTCAGTGAGGAAGAGGAATGGTATGTGTTACTTTAAGTTTTGTTGTGTTTTTGGTGTAGATTTTGGTTTGTTCCCCCTCCCCTTCCCCCCTTGCAGCCAAAATAGCCATAGTTTAGAACTATCAACCAACCAACCAATTAACCATCCAACCTATGAACCAGCCAACCATCCATCCAATCAACCAACCAATCAACCAACCAACCAACCAACAACCAACCAATCAACCAACAACCAACCAACCAACCAACCAACCAACCAATCAATCAACCTACAAATCAACCAGCCAACCAACTAATCAACCAACAAATCAACCAGCCTACCCACTATCCAACTACACAACCAACCAACCACCATCCAACCACCAACCAACCAACCAACAAGCAAGCAAGCAAGCAAGCAAGCAGCCAACCAACCATTCATGATTCAACCAACAACTGACCAACCAACCAACCACACCAACCAAACCCACCCACCCCATCCATCCATCCATCCATCCAACCAACCAACCAACCAACCAACACCAACCAACCAACCAACCAACCAACCAACCAACCATCCATCCATCTAACCACCAAAAACCAACCATTAACCCTTTGACTCCTGCAGGAAGCTGGTGGATACGGTGAGGGGAATCAAAGGGTTACATTTTTGCAGTTGGTGGATAAGGTGGGGACAGGGTAAATAGTACAAATGCAGGTTTAAACCAACTAGTCAGAGCCAGAATTTCTGTGGTCAGAAAGTCTACCACTATAGCATACAGATGCTTAACTCACTCGCTACTTACTGATTATGCCCCATGCCGTTCCCCTGATACGCACCATTTGTATAGGTCATGAGAAAAATTCTCATACAACAAATGAAAACAGAGAGTTTTGACATTTGGCAGGTCATATATTAAAAGATTGGTGTAAACATGCTGAAATTTCAACTGTCTAACCCTCATGGTTGCTGAGTAATGGTACAAGTAAAATTAGAGAAAATTTCAGGTGAAAAATATCTTACAAAATACACAGACTCCTCGATGCCCCTCTACTGTCACCATTTTTTTTTTCTTTCTTTCGTTTTCTTTTTTCCCCCCAGAAATTTGTCTTCCACCTAGAATCGAACTCGTGCAATCCAAGGTGGTCAGACGTCTCAAGGCAAAGTCGCCCTTGCAGTGGATGTCTTAACCACTTAGCTATAGGTCACCAGCAACATTTGGGGGAATTTTAAGCCTGATGAAGTTCACTTTTTTTCCTCCTGGTCCTGATCCAGCTGGAGCTCTTTTCAGCTGCTTCTGCCATTGTCTTTAGGGCTCTGGTCCTCTCTCTCTCTCAGAAATTGAGAACTGTTTCATGAGATTGTAGGCTGATGTGTCTATCAACCCCCTTGCTCCAACCTCTATGGTGAGGACTTTGCTTGAAAGCCAGACGTCTTCAAGTTGCTGGCTAGACTGGCATACTTTTCAGTCTTGTAGATATGGGCTTCCTCCATTCGAGTTCGCTCACGGCGGTGCGCACTGAAGCCAGTTCTCAACCCAGCAGTTGCGCTGAAGAAGTCGGCTGGATCGCCGATGAAAGCTACGCAGTAAGTAGCCTTTTTTGTATCTGAGAGCCAGGTTCAACCAGGTAGCCATTATCCTCCATTCTACTTTCATACTATATAATGAGCTTGATCAGAATCATTTATTTTGATGAACGGGATGGAGAACTATGTCCTCCACCTGACGTCTCTGTGTACTTTCTGTCTGTCTTGTGCTTTCTCAGACAGACCAGCCTGTGAATTAACCGTGTGAGGCGTTTTGTTTTCCAGGACGGAGGGTGGGGACAAGATGGAGCTGTGCAGTCAGCGGACGTTACAGATCCATTCAGTCCCACCAAAGGTCTGCACGGTCATCTGCCCGTCCTCTTTGACTACTTCCACCTGTGCGCTGTGGAGGTCACGCTTCACGCCATGCTTATCGCCGTGCATCAGCCCTATCTGAAGTTAGTGCCTTGTCTATTCCTTGTTTTTTTGTGTGGTGCCAGTTTTTATGTCTTTTACTGTGCTTACATATGTGTGTCAAACACAAAAAGAACATTAATGAAAAAGATCAGGAAAAGACAAGCAACATTTATAGGACATTTTATGAGGCGAGAGAAATTTGAGCACCTAGTCACAACATGAAAGCTGGAGGGAAAAAGAGCACCAGGTGGACCCAGGGAGAAAATATTGGACGGACTTGCAGAGTGGATGAAGACAGAGAAGGTGGGAGATTTATTTGCAGGGACAAGGGATAGACTGGTATGGAGGGCTATGATCAACGGCAGGGCACATGATGATGATGATGAGTTGTGTTTGTCTTCAGGTCTATTTTTTTTAAAAAAACCCTGGTAATAAATTAACTGGAAAGGTAAACATCAGGGGCATATCTTTAGCTTGTATGTGTGAATGTGTTGATAAGTGTATTTAATTTTCTTTTCCTGGTGGTTTTCATGGTCGTTGAGGTGTTGTGTGTGTGTGTGTGTGTGGAGATGGGTGTAGCCCTGATATGGCTCTTCACACTCAGCTGGACTTTAAACAACAATGATATTGACATTGGAAGTGTTGCCAGTAAACAAACAATGATAATGACATTGGAAGTGTTGCCAGAATCACTCTTGAATTCATGGCTTGAATCATTGCCCCCAAACAACAATGATAATGACATTGGAAGTGTTGCCAGAATCACTCTTGAATTCATGGCTTGAATCATTGCCCCCAACAACAAACAATGATAATTGAACATTGGAAGGTGTTGCCAGAATCACTCTTGAATTCATGGCTTGAATCATTGCCCCCAGTGTTGAGTTTATCCATGAAGATTTCATCAAGCTCTTTGGTTGAGCGGTGTGGAAACTTTGCTTGTTGTATAATTTTGAATGAACAAAAGAATAAAGGTGTTTGGCTTAGGTTCGGGGGTCTGCTGGGATTAGGATGTTGTCAGTGGGGACTTTTGCCAGGTGGTTAATAATCTTGTACAATAAGATGAGTTTGGCGTCCCTCCTACGGTCTGCGAGGCTGTCCCAGTTTAGCATTTTCAACATTTCTGTGACACTGCTGTTGTAACTGTAGTCGCGGAACACCATCCGCGCACCACGACGCTGCACCATCTCAAACTTGAATTAGACATGGACCATTGCCAGTATATGAACATAAACATAAACATGATTAGTAGACTTGTCATTGCAGCTTGTGAAACATCATGCAACATTGACCGAGTTATGTAACATGTGTAACAGTCATGTAACATGAGTAAGTTATGTAACATGTGTAACAGTCATGTAACATGTGTAACAGTCATGTACCATGTGTAACAGTTATGTAACACATGTAACAGTTATGTAACAGTCATGTAACATGTGTAACAGTCATGTAACATGTGTAACAGTCATGCAACATGTGTAACAGTCATGCAACATGTGTAACAGTCATGCAACATGTGTAACAGTTATGTAACACATGTAAC
>CM060315.1:92806390-92828890 GCA_030674185.1 Monoplex corrugatus
TAGACATCATATCACAAATAGAAGACAAGAAAACTGATATATAGACATCATATCACAAATAGAAGATTGAAGAAAACTGATATATAGACATCATATCACAAATAGAAGATTGAAGAAAACTGATATATAGACATCATATCACAAATAGAAGACTGAAGAAAACTGATATATAGACATCATATCACAAATAGAAGACTGAAGAAAACTGATATATAGACATCATATCACAAATAGAAGACTGAAGAAAACATATATAGGCATCATATCACAAATAGAAGACTGAAGAAAACTGATATATAGGCATCATATCACAAATAGAAGACTGAAGAAAACATATATAGACATCATATCACAAATAGAAGATTGAAGAAAACATATATAGACATCATATCACAAATAGAAGATTGAAGAAAACTGATATATAGACATCATATCACAAATAGAAGACTGAAGAAAACATATATAGACATCATATCACAAATAGAAGATTGAAGAAAACTGATAATTCGGCATCATATCACAAATAGAAGATTGAAGAAAACTGATATATAGACATCATATCACAAATAGAAGACTGAAGAAAACTGATATATAGACATCATATCACAAATAGAAGATTGAAGAAAACTGATATATAGACATCATATCACAAATAGAAGACTGAAGAAAACTGATATATAGACATCATATCACAAATAGAAGACTGAAGAAAACTGATATATAGACATCATATCACAAATAGAAGACTGAAGAAAACATATATAGACATCATATCACAAATAGAAGACTGAAGAAAACATATATAGACATCATATCACAAATAGAAGACTGAAGAAAACATATATAGACATCATATCACAAATAGAAGACTGAAGAAAACATATATAGACATCATATCACAAATAGAAGACTGAAGAAAACATATATAGACATCATATCACAAATAGAAGATTGAAGAAAACTGATATATAGACATCATATCACAAATAGAAGATTGAAGAAAACATATATAGACATCATATCACAAATAGAAGATTGAAGAAAACTGATATATAGACATCATATCACAAATAGAAGACTGAAGAAAACATATATAGACATCATATCACAAATAGAAGACTGAAGAAAACTGATATATAGACATCATATCACAAATAGAAGATTGAAGAAAACTGATATATAGACATCATATCACAAATAGAAGACAAGAAAACTGATATATAGACATCATATCACAAATAGAAGACAAGAAAACTGATATATAGACATCATATCACAAATAGAAGACAAGAAAACTGATATATAGACATCATATCACAAATAGAAGATTGAAGAAAACTGATATATAGACATCATATCACAAATAGAAGACAAGAAAACATATATAGACATCATATCACAAATAGAAGATTGGAGAAAACTGATATTTGGCATCATATCACAAATAGAAGATCGAAGAAAATGATATTTGGCATCATATCACAATGAGAAGATTGAAGAAAATTGATGTATGAGCATTATATCTGCAAGTTAGTATCATTTGTCCTTGCGTGAAACATAATTAGGCCTATAATCCAAAAGTATGAAAATATAAAGAGTTACATACACAAGTAAACTGTTAATTTTTATCGTGCCCAGTACAAATGACATCTTGTGTATTACCCATGAAGAGAGGATAGTGTCCAGTGTTAGCTGTAGTCATCGATGACTGTGGCAGAGAACTGACGTTGTCCACGTTTCAGAGTGTGGACGAGGAGGAGGAACTGATCCAGCAAGCCATCACCGACATCACTCAGCTGTGCGCGGAGAACGTCATTCTGTGGGCGCAGTTCTTGGAGGCCAGCACGCTGAGGTCTGAGGTCCAGTTGGTACTGGCTAAAGAGCACCACACGATGAGGGTACGTCTGTAATGTTTCCGTCAGTCTGGTGGTGTGGGTGTAATGTGTCCGTCAGTCTGGTGGTGTGTCTGTAATGTTTCCGTCAGTCTGGTGGTGTGGGTGTAATGTGTCCGTCAGTCTGGTGGTGTGTCTGTAATGTGTCCGTCAGTCTGGTGGTGTGTCTGTAATGTGTCCGTCAGTCTGGTGGTGTGTCTGTAATGTGTCCGTCAGTCTGGTGGTGTGTCTGTAATGTGTCCGTCAGTCTGGTGGTGTGTCTGTAATGTTTCCGTCAGTCTGGTGGTGTGTCTGTAATGTGTCCGTCAGTCTGGTGGTGTGTCTGTAATGTGTCCGTCAGTCTGGTGGTGTGTCTGTAATGTTTCCGTCAGTCTGGTGGTGTGTCTGTAATGTGTCCGTCAGTCTGGTGGTGTGTCTGTAATGTGTCCGTCAGTCTGGTGGTGTGGGTGTAATGTTTCCGTCAGTCTGGTGGTGTGTCTGTAATGTTTCCGTCAGTCTGGTGGTGTGTCTGTAATGTTTCCGTCAGTCTGGTGGTGTGTCTGTAATGTTTCCGTCAGTCTGGTGGTGTCGGTGTCATGTGTCCGTCAGTCTGGTGGTGTGTCTGTAATGTGTCCGTCAGTCTGGTGGTGTGTCTGTAATGTTTCCGTCAGTCTGGTGGTGTGTCTGTAATGTTTCCGTCAGTCTGGTGGTGTCGGTGTCATGTGTCCGTCAGTCTGGTGGTGTGGGTGTAATGTGTCCGTCAGTCTGGTGGTGTGGGTGTAATGTTTCCGTCGGTCTGGTGGTGTGGGTGTAATGTTTCCGTCGGTCTGGTGGTGTGGGTGTAATGTTTCCGTCGGTCTGGCGGTGTGGGTGTAATGTTTCCGTCGGTCTGGTGGTGTCAGTGTAATGTTTCCGTCAGTCTGGTGGTGTGGGTGTAATGTGTCCGTCAGTCTGGTGGTGTGGGTGTAATGTGTCCGTCAGTCTGGTGGTGTGGGTGTAATGTTTCCGTCGGTCTGGTGGTGTGGGTGTAATGTGTCCGTCGGTCTGGTGGTGTCAGTGTAATGTTTCCGTCAGTCTGGTGGTGTCGGTGTAATGTGTCCGTCAGTCTGGTGGTGTCGGTGTAATGTTTCTGTCGGTCTGGTGGTGTGGGTGTAATGTGTCCGTCAGTCTGGTGGTGTGGGTGTAATGTGTCCGTCAGTCTGGTGGTGTCGGTGTAATGTGTCCGTCAGTCTGGTGGTGTCGGTGTAATGTTTCCGTCAGTCTGGTGGTGTCGGTGTAATGTGTCCGTCAGTCTGGTGGTGTCGTGTAATGTGTCCGTCAGTCTGGTGGTGTCGGTGTAATGTGTCCGTCAGTCTGGTGGTGTCGGTGTAATGTGTCCGTCAGTCCTGGTGGTGTGGGTGTAATGTTTCCGTCAGTCTGGTGGTGTCGGTGTAATATGTCCGTCAGTCAGGTGGTGTCGGTGTAATGTGTCCGTCAGTCTGGTGGTATCGGTGTAATGTGTCCGTCAGTCTGGTGGTGTCGGTGTAATGTGTCCGTCAGTCAGGTGGTGTCGGTGTAATGTGTCCGTCAGTCTGGTGGTGTGGGTGTAATGTGTCCGTCAGTCTGGTGGTGTCGGTGTCATGTGTCCGTCAGTCTGGTGGTTTCGGTATCATGTGTCTGTCAGTCTGGTGGTGTCGGTGTCATGTGTCCATCAGTCTGGTGGTGTCGGTGTAATGTGTCCGTCAGTCTGGTGGTGTGGGTGTAATGTCTCCGTCAGTCTGGTGGTGTGGGTGTAATGTGTCCGTCAGTCTGGTGGTGTCGGTGTCATGTGTCCGTCAGTCTGGTGGTGTGGGTGTAATGTGTCCGTCAGTCTGGTGGTGTTGGTGTCATGTGTCCGTCAGTCTGGTGGTGTCAGTGTCATGTGTCCGTCAGTCTGGTGGTGTGGGTGTAATGTGTCCGTCAGTCTGGTGGTGTCGGTGTCATGTGACGGTCAATCTGGTGGTGTGGGTGTAATGTGTCCGTCAGTCTGGTGGTGTCGGTGTAATGTCTCCGTCAGTCTGGTGGTGTGGGTGTAATGTTTCTGTCAGTCTGGTGGTGTCGGTGTAATGTGTCCGTCAGTCTGGTGGTGTCGGTGTGATATTTCTGTCAGTCTGGTGGTGTCGGTGTAATGTGTCCGTCAGTCTGGTGGTGTGGATGTAATGTGTCCGTCAGTCTGGTGGTGTGGGTGTAATGTGTCCGTCAGTCTGGTGGTGTGGGTGTAATGTTTCCGTCAGTCTGGTGGTGTGGGTGTCATGTGTCCGTCAGTCTTGTGGTGTGGGTGTAATGTTTCCGTCAGTCTGGTGGTGTGGGTGTCATGTGTCCGTCAGTCTGGTGGTGTGGGTGTCATGTGTCCGTCAGTCTGGTGGTGTGGGTGTCATGTGTCTGTCAGTCTGGTGGTGTGGGTGTAATGTTTCTGTCAGTCTGGTGGTGTCGGTGTAATGTGTATTGTGTTGTTGGTAACCTGGGTACACCTGTACAGGTACATAGGGACATGTGTACTGTGTTGTTGGTAACCTGGGTACACCTGTACAGGTACATAGGGACATGTGTACTGTGTTGTTGGTAACCTGGGTACACCTGTACAGGTACATAGGGACATGTATACTGTGTTGTTGGTAACCTGGGTACACCTGTACAGGTACATAGGGACATGTATACTGTGTTGTTGGTAACCTGGGTACACCTGTACAGGTACATAGGGACATGTATACTGTGTTGTTGGTAACCTGGGTACACCTGTACAGGTACATAGGGACATGTGTACTGTGTTGTTGGTAACCTGGGTACACCTGTACAGGTACATAGGGACATGTATACTGTGTTGTTGGTAACCTGGGTACACCTGTACAGGTACATAGGGACATGTATACTGTGTTGTTGGTAACCTGGGTACACCTGTACAGGTACATAGGGACATGTATACTGTGTTGTTGATAACCTGGGTACATCTGTACAGGTACATAGGGACATGTGTACTGTGTTGTTGGTAACCTGGGTACACCTGTACAAGTACATAGGGACATGTGTACTGTGTTGTTGGTAACCTGGGTACATCTGTACAGGTACAAAGGACATGTGTATTGTGTTGTTGGTAATCTGTACACCTGTACAGGTACATAGGGACATGTGTACTGTATTGTTGGTAACCTGGGTACACCTGTACAGGTACATAGGGACATGTGTATTGTGTTGTTGGTAATCTGTACACCTGTACAGGTACATAGGGACATGTGTACTGTATTGTTGGTAACCTGGGTACACCTGTACAGGTACGGAGGTTTGCAGAAGCGTTTTTCATTCTGGAGCATCCCAAGTCTGCCTGTCTGTCCTGCTACGATCCAGGGTGAGTGTTACTCCTTGCCTGTTTGTCTGTCTGCCTGTCTGCCTTCTGTGTGTGTGTGTGTGTGTGTGTGTGTGTGTGTGTGTGTGTGTGTGTGTGTGTTTGTGTGTGTTTGTGTGTGTGTGTGTGGTGTGTGTGTGTGTGTGTTATGTGTGTGTGTGTGTGTGTGTGTGTATGTGTGTGTGTGTGTGTGTGTGTGTGTGTGTGTGTGTGTGCGTGCCACGGCTGTTTAAGGGTGATCACTTAGTTTCGTCCCGCGGCAGCAGCTGTAGCAGCACGAAGCCCACTGAGAGCTGCCCTGACCTAGAAATTCGAGCTCTAGCTCCGCCTTGTTACCGGCGATCTCGCTACGCCGTATAAGCGCAGTAGTAACTATTACAAACAAGTAACTTCAGTTTTCCACTAATTTTCTCAAGAGCTTTGTTTGTATTGGTCTGTAATATGCATCATTAAAAAGATGAGATTTTTCTCAATAAAATGATATGTAACTCAACACGTTACGTGCATGTAAGTGTCCAACTAAACGCACAGAGAAGAAAGAGAATGAAAGACGGTGTTGACATGATTTTCAATCTTCGACCGTGAAATGATCATTGTTCCAACGCCGGTAAAATCCAAATGCCAGTTCTCAAATGAAAGTAAAGGCACACATTAGAAGAATGTTGTCTGTAGAGGATGGCTGTTTTTCATTTTTCATGTTTCGCGGCTTAGGGGCCACGTATAGCGTATCGTAATAACACATGTGACAGCTAAAGTAAACAGGGATGCCGGCGAGGCTGTTGGTGGTTACTGGTTCTGGCAGCTCATTAATCTTTAGAGTCTTCAGTGAATGTTGGTATCATTTCAGTCCTCTGGATAACGCTTACCACGTACACACACTGTGCAGAATTCCTCTGTGCTTGATAATTGTGTATAGTGTTGCCTTGGACATTTTTATTTGAAATATCAGTGTACTGAGACGACCAGAGTCAGGTTTTTCATGTTGTAGTCGTTGATTATCTCTGTTTATTTTCTTTTGTTTTTGGTATGTGTGTGTGTGTGTGTGTGTGTGTGTGTGTGTGTGTGTGTGTGTGTGTGTGTGTGTGTGTGTGTGTGTGTGGGGGGTGGGTGGGTGGGTGGGTGGGTGGGTGGGTGGGTGGTGTATGTGTGTGTGTGTGTGTGTGTGTGTGTGTGTGTGTGTGTGTGTGTGTGTGTGTGTGGAGAGAGAGAGAGAGCGGCAGACAGAAAGATTTCAGTGTAGTTAAGTGGGTATGATATTCAGGAGTTTTTATTTCTTTTTAATACCAGTGAACCTAAAGTTCTCGTAAATGTATTAAGTTTTCTCTCCCCCCCCCCCCCCCCCCCCACTCTCTCTATCGCTCTCTGTGTCTTTCCATTTTTTTTAATGAATGGTCATCTCAGTATCGTGATCCCAATCTTGACTCTTGCACGGACATGTGTGTATACGTTCCTACTATGGCAGTAAGGAGACCGCGGTATACAAGACTATCAGTGAAATGTTGGCGCTAGTGTGAAGGATAATGGAGTCTATGCCGTTATCAGTGATCTCGATTTACCCACCGCTACCTCCACAAGAAGCCAAAAAAGATCCGTCTGGTAAGTCAGTCTGTTAAAACATACTTTACTCTTCCTCTGTATGTGTTTCTTTCTGCTGTAATAACTGGTGAACTCTTGTTTTCGTTGTTGGAAGTTGGCTTATTTTTCTCATGAAACAGTGAAGGTGCGATATTTTCAGAATCGTTCTCCTCCTTTTCTGTGTAATCCTGTTACGCATTATGGCAACAAACCAGTTCGTGTTTGATATCTATGTGTAGGGGAGAGAGTCTACTTGTCAGTAAGATTAATAATTACATATATGGCTAGATGACCAAAGCAGTATTGCGGGAAATGTAGAAACAGTAGTAATCACGGCACACAAAGGCAGCCACACAGTCCCGCTTGCCTACCGATGACTCACAGCTCAAAACCGCTGACGGCCGTGTAGCGCAGCGGGTAAGCAGGAAAACACGCCTCTCGCGTGCGAATCGCTGACACCATGTCCGAAAACTAAGTGATCGCCCGGCGGCCGGTTTAAACAGCCGTGGTGCGCGCACATAAGGGCAGATAAATTTCTGTATGTGTCTGAAGGATTTAAGTCAGTACAGTTTTTTATGTTAACCTGACAATAAATGGTTGATGCTGCTGCTGCTGCTGCTGATAATGATGACGACGACGATGACTTGTATTTATTAAACGATTTATACTTTTTTTTTCTCCTTTATACAGTCATCATGGACTAATGCTACTATCACCTTTTTCTAAATTTCATGTTGATATTTATTGTTATTCTTCGTGAACTGTGTCTGTATTGTAGAAATGTATGTATGTGGTTCTGATTATACTTCATTAACCATTGGACTCCCTCACCCTGTCCACCAGCTTTCTGTATTGTCAGCCTTAATAGCAGAGCAAAAACTTCAACCTTTCATTCCCTCACCCTTTCCACCAGCTTCTTGTTGGAAGCTGGTGAAAAGGGTGTGAGAATATAAGGGTCAAGTTTTTGCTGCTGGCCAATAGGGTGCGGGAATGAAAGAGTTAATGTGAAGTGCAATGAGCATACTGTGACATGGATTGTGTATACTTTATGAATGGAATTGTTATGTGTGTGTGTGTGTGTGTGTGTGTGTGTGTGTGTGTGTGTGTGTGTGTGTGTGTGTGTGTGTGTGTGTGTGTGTGTATGTGTGTGTGTGTGTATGTGTGTGTGTGTGTGTGTGTTGGGTGTGTGTTTTTGTGTGTGTGTGTGTGTGTGTGTTTGTGTGTGTGTGTGTGTGTGTGTGTGTGTGTGTGTGTATGTGTGTGTGTGTGTATGTGTGTGTGTGTGTGTAGTGTGTGTATGTGTGTGTGTGTGTGTGTGTGTGTGTGTTGTGTGTGTGTATGTGTGTGTGTGTGTATGTTGTGTGTGTGTGTATGTTGTGGTGTGTGTGTGTTGTGTGTTGTGTGTGTGTGTGTGTTGTGTGTGTATGTGTGTGTGTTGTGTGTGTGTGTATGTGTGTGTATGTGTGTGTGTGTGTGTATGTGTGTGTGTGTGTGTGTGTTGTGTGTAGTGTGTGTATGTGTGTTGGTGTTGTGTGTGTGTGTGTGTGTGTAGTGTGTGTGTGTGTGTGTGTGTTGTGTGTGTGTGTGTGTGTGTGTGTGTGTGTGTGTGTGTGTTTATTAATCTACACAGTGTGCACGGCCACAGCGCCCTAGCCAACATGGTGCGCAGCTCAGCGTATTTCCAACAGTTACGCCCCCTGTCGGTGGAGTGTGTGGACCTGGACGGGGACAGCACCACCCTACCCATCATCTTTGAGGACGTCTACCATGATTCCTGGTCACAGGGTATGGCTGTGGTGTCGTGTGTGTCGTGTTTATGTATTCCTGTTTGTATATCGCATATACACAGTAGACACAAGTACATCACTCATAAGGAAGATTAGGAAAAGACAGGCAACATTTATAGGCCATTTTATGAGGAAGGGGGATTTGGAGCACCTGATCACAACGGGAAAGCTGGAGGGAAAGAGAGCACCAGGTAGACCCAGGGAGAGAATGCTGGACGGACTTGCAGAGTGGCTGGGGATGAGGAGGGTGGGGGAGATGCTGGGGGCAACGAGAGATAGAGATGGTTGGAAGTCCATGGTCGCCAATGCCATGCGGCAGGGCACCTGATGATGATGATGATGATCCACCAGCTTCCTGCAGAAAGCTGGTGGATAGGATGAGGGAGTCAAAGGGTTCAGTTTTTGCTTTGCTAGCATGGTTGACAATGCAGGATGCTGGTGGACAGGGTGCAGGAGTCAAAGGGTTAAGGCAGTCATACTCTCTCTGTGGGAAGCTAAGGAGACAATATGGAAGAACTACAGGTGAGCGACGTGGAAGGCAGAAATAAGGAAGAGTCTTGTGATGAAAAGACAGCATGACAGGAAAGAGGAACCCCTAACTACCTAAAAGCGAGCTAGACAGCTCCTGTGGTTCTAGAACAGGAGGGGACTTTAATTTCTATATCACTGTGGGAATTTCCATTTGTCCTATGCATTGTTTGAAAAAAGCAGCCAACAAGAGCAGACAAGAGGAACCATGATTAGAAGCAGCAAGATAAGAATGGAAGGAGAACTCAGGTCCCTGAAACACACCCAGGGCACCGCACAGAAGAGTTGGCAGTTTGTTCAAGAGGGATTCATCACATTCAGACAATGTCTTCTGCCCTCTGCCCCAATCTGTCAGCAGTCATCTGGAAGACTCCTGAGTCTGTACAAAACCCTATGTGTGTACAAAACCCTGTGAGTCTGTACAAAACCCTATGTCTGTACAAAACCCTATGTGTCTGTACAAAACCCTATGTGTCTGTACAAAACCCTATGTGTCTGTACAAAACCCTATGTGTCTGTACAAAACCCTATGTGTCTGTACAAAACCCTATGTGTCTGTACAAAACCCTATGTGTCTGTACAAAACCCTATGTGTCTGTACAAAACCCTATGTGTCTGTACAAAACCCTATGTGTCTGTACAAAACCCTATGTGTCTGTACAAAACCCTATGTCTGTACAAAACCCTATGTGTGTACAAAACCCTGTGAGTCTGTACAAAACCCTATGTGTCTGTACAAAACCCTATGAGTCTGTACAAAACCCTATGTGTGTACAAAACCCTGTGAGTCTGTACAAAACCCTATGTCTGTACAAAACCCTATGTGTGTACAAAACCCTGTGAGTCTGTACAAAACCCTATGAGTCTGTACAAAACCCTGTGTGTCTGTACAAAACCCTGTGTGTCTGTACAAAACCCTGTGTGTGTACAAAACCCTGTGTGTCTGTACAAAACCCTGTGTGTGTACAAAACCCTATGTGTCTGTACAAAACCCTGTGTGTGTACAAAACCCTATGTCTGTACAAAACCCTATGTCTGTACAAAACCCTATGTCTGTACAAAACCCTATGTGTCTGTACAAAACCCTATGTGTCTGTACAAAACCCTATGTCTGTACAAAACCCTATGTCTGTACAAAACCCTATGTGTGTACAAAACCCTATGTGTGTACAAAACCCTATGTGTCTGTACAAAACCCTATGTCTGTACAAAACCCTATGTCTGTACAAAACCCTATGTGTGTACAAAACCCTGTGAGTCTGTACAAAACCCTGTGTGTGTACAAAACCCTATGTGTCTGTACAAAACCCTGTGTGTGTACAAAACCCTATGTGTCTGTACAAAACCCTATGTCTGTACAAAACCCTATGTGTCTGTACAAAACCCTATGTCTGTACAAAACCCTGTGAGTCTGTACAAAACCCTATGAGTCTGTACAAAACCCTATGTCTGTACAAAACCCTATGTGTCTGTACAAAACCCTATGTCTGTACAAAACTCTATGTGTCTGTACAAAACCCTATGTCTGTACAAAACCCTATGTGTGTACAAAACCCTATGTCTGTACAAAACCCTATGTCTGTACAAAACCCTATGAGTCTGTACAAAACCCTATGTCTGTACAAAACCCTATGTGTCTGTACAAAACCCTATGTCTGTACAAAACTCTATGTGTCTGTACAAAACCCTATGTCTGTACAAAACCCTATGTGTGTACAAAACCCTATGTCTGTACAAAACCCTATGTCTGTACAAAACCCTATGAGTCTGTACAAAACCCTATGTCTGTACAAAACCCTATGTGTCTGTACAAAACCCTATGTCTGTACAAAACCCTATGTCTGTACAAAACCCTATGTCTGTACAAAACCCTATGTGTCTGTACAAAACCCTATGTGTCTGTACAAAACCCTATGTGTCTGTACAAAACCCTATGTCTGTACAAAACCCTATGTCTGTACAAAACCCTATGAGTCTGTACGAAACCCTATGTGTCTGTACAAAACCCTATGTCTGTACAAAACCCTATGTGTCTGTACAAAACCCTATGTCTGTACAAAACCCTATGTGTCTGTACAAAACCCTGTGTGTGTACAAAACCCTATGTGTCTGTACAAAACCCTATGTGTCTGTACAAAACCCTATGTGTCTGTACAAAACCCTATGTGTCTGTACAAAACCCTGTGTGTGTACAAAACCCTATGTGTCTGTACAAAACCCTGTGTGTCTGTACAAAACCCTGTGTGTCTGTACAAAACCCTATGTGTCTGTACAAAACCCTATGTGTCTGTACAAAACCCTATGTCTGTACAAAACCCTATGTGTGTACAAAACCCTATGTCTGTACAAAACCCTATGTCTGTACAAAACCCTATGTGTCTGTACAAAACCCTATGTCTGTACAAAACCCTATGTGTGTACAAAACCCTATGTTTGTACAAAACCCTATGTCTGTACAAAACTCTATGTGTCTGTACAAAACCCTATGTCTGTACAAAACCCTATGTGTGTACAAAACCCTATGTCTGTACAAAACCCTATGTCTGTACAAAACCCTATGTGTCTGTACAAAACCCTATGTGTCTGTACAAAACCCTATGTCTGTACAAAACCCTATGTCTGTACAAAACCCTATGTGTCTGTACAAAACCCTATGTGTCTGTACAAAACCCTATGTCTGTACAAAACCCTATGTCTGTACAAAACCCTATGTGTGTACAAAACCCTATGTCTGTACAAAACCCTATGTGTGTACAAAACCCTATGTCTGTACAAAACCCTATGTCTGTACAAAACCCTATGTCTGTACAAAACCCTATGTCTGTACAAAACCCTATGTTTGTACAAAACCCTATGTCTGTACAAAACCCTATATGTCTGTACAAAACCCTATGTCTGTACAAAACCCTATGAGTCTGTACAAACTCTATGCAGTACAACATCTTGACATTGGAAGATGGGGGGATTGACAAGGACCTATGAAACACTAAGCTGACACCACCATGATGATGGAAACATTAAGATGGGCAGCCAACAGGCCAGTGGACCTATCAAACAGTAAGCTGACACCACCATGATATTGGAAACATTAAGATGGGTAGCAAGCAGACCAGTGGACCTATGATACACTAAGCTGACACCAGCAGAATGATGGAAACATTAAGATGGGTAGCAAGCAGACCAGTGGACCTATGAAAGAGTAAGCTGACACCACCATGATGATGGAAACATTAAGACGGGCAGCCAACAGGCCAGTGGACCTATGAAACACTAAGCTGACACCACCATGATGATGGAAACATTAAGACGGGCAGCCAACAGGCCAGTGGACCTATGAAAGAGTAAGCTGACACCACCATGATGATGGAAACATTAAGACGGGCAGCCAACAGGCCAGTGGACCTATGAAACAGTAAGCTGACACCACCATGATGATGGAAACATTAAGACGGGCAGCCAACAGGCCAGTGGACCTATGAAACAGTAAGCTGACACCACCATGATGATGGAAACATTAAGACGGACAGCCAACAGGCCAGTGGACCTATGAAACAGTAAGCTGACACCACCATGATGATGGAAACATTAAGACGGACAGCCAACAGGCCAGTGGACCTATGAAACAGTAAGCTGACACCACCATGATGATGGAAACATTAAGACAGACAGCCAACAGGCCAGTGGACCTATGAAACAGTAAGCTGACACCACCATGATGATGGAAACATTAAGACAGACAGCCAACAGGCCAGTGGACCTATGAAACAGTAAGCTGACACCAGCATGATGACGGAAACATTAAGACAGACAGCCAACAGGCCAGTGGACCTATCAAACAGTAAGCTGACACCACCAGAATGATGGAAACATTAAGACAGACAGCCAACAGGCCAGTGGACCTATGAAACAGTAAGCTGACACCACCATGATGATGGAAACATTAAGACAGACAGCCAACAGGCCAGTGGACCTATGAAACAGTAAGCTGACACCAGCATGATGACGGAAACATTAAGACAGACAGCCAACAGGCCAGTGGACCTATCAAACAGTAAGCTGACACCAGCAGAATGATGGAAACATTAAGATGGACAGCCAACAGGCCAGTGGACCTATCAAACAGTAAGCTGACACCACCAGAATGATGGAAACATTAAGATGGACAGCCAACAGGCCAGTGGACCTATCAAACAGTAAGCTGACACCACCATGATGATGGAAACATTAAGATGGACAGCCAACAGGCCAGTGGACCTATCAAACAGTAAGCTGACACCACCATGATGACGGAAACATTAAGATGGACAGCCAACAGGCCAGTGGACCTATCAAACAGTAAGCTGACACCACCATGATGATGGAAACATTAAGATGGACAGCCAACAGGCCAGTGGACCTATCAAACAGTAAGCTGACACCACCATGATGATGGAAACATTAAGATGGACAGCCAACAGGCCAGTGGACCTATCAAACAGTAAGCTGACACCAGCATGATGACGGAAACATTAAGACGGACAGCCAACAGGCCAGTGGACCTATCAAACAGTAAGCTGACACCACCATGATGACGGAAACATTAAGACGGACAGCCAACAGGCCAGTTTTCTTCTGTCTGTCCATTTGACACGTAGTAGTCTCCGATAAAACCACACCTCTGCTGCCTCAATTCTTCTGCAATCAGTTTTTTCCCAGAGTCCAGGCTTCACAGCCATAAGTTATGACTGGCCAGATCAAACATTTTAAAAGTCTAACTGTCAGGCCATTTGGTATGCCTCTGTTTTTCCAGATGTTGTTGAGCTGGACCATTTTTTGCTTTGTCATTCCAGTTCTTATTTTGATGGGTTTGGAGCAGGTTCCATCATCAGTTTTTACAGAGCCAAGATATTTGAAATCCTTAACATTTTCTAAAGGAACTTTGTGAAGTGTGATGTCCTTGTATAAAAAAGCTATGGCTGAACAGTACTACCATCCCAACTTGCCACAGATTTCCGTCATAGAAACCGATCAACAGGTAACCCTGTGTACAGCTCTTTCTCTCTTTCTGACACATCAGTGGGAAGACGGGGACAACACCGTACGGTCTTGTCTACTTTAAGGATGTGTCATTGAGGTGTTGCTTAGATTCTTGACCAACACCACAGGTGTCTGTATCTTTTGGTCCTGGTTCATGTCAGGATATTTATAAAAGTGAGAGTAGAGTCCATTTGACATGTACTAGTCTCCTATAAAACCAAATCTCTGCTGCCTCAATTTTTCTGCAATCAGCTTTCCTCAGAGTCCAGGCTTCACAGCCATATGACTGGCCAGATCAAACATTTTAGAAGTCTAACTTTCAGGTCCTTAAGTAAGTGTCCTGGAAGAACTTGATACCACCAGAAAACTACTAGCAGACATCAACAAGAGAAGACTAAAATACATTGGCCATGTGTCACACAACAAGAACACGGACCTCATGGCAACCATTTTTCAAGGAAAAACTGTGGCAAAACGGAAGAAAGGCAGATCTCCAATCTCATATATCAAGAACATAACCAACACCAGTGGCCTAAATATTCAAGAAGGTGTCCACAAAAGTCAAGACAGAGCGGCCTGGAGGGAGATGGTGGCATCCAGATGTGCATCGGCCAACACCGAACCCGATGACGCCAACAGGTGAAAAGAGTAGAGTACAGCGGTGTTGTACAGTCTATATCTAAAACAGAACTCAACAGTGTCATGATCGTTGTCATCCCCAGAAGTCTGTTTATGGCAATGTGACAGATTGCTCTGATTCTGTAAAAGAGCCGGCATGAGTGGTGTGGGAGTGTGACATATAAACAGCGCAGTTTCTGAAGATAACATTTCTGTGCTTAGAATGAATTCCATACACACAGATACAACTGGTGCCATGTGATGGAGAAGTTCCACTGGTGGCCTGTGATGGAGAAGTTCCACTGGTGGCCTTGCGATGACTGGTGCCTTGCGATGGAGAAGTTCCACTGGTGCCTTGCGATGACTGGTGCCATGCGATGACTGGTGCCATGCGATGACTGGCGCCTTGCGATGGAGAAGTTCCACTGGTGCCTTGCGATGACTGGTGCCATGCGATGGAGAAGTTCCACCGGTGCCTTGCGATGACTGGTGCCTTGTGATGGAAAAGTTCCACTGGTGCCTTGCGATGACTGGTGCCTTGCGATGGAAAAGTTCCACTGGTGTCATGCGATGACTGGTGCCATGCGATGGAGAAGTTCCACTGGTGTCATGCGATGGAGAAGTACCACTAGTGCCATGCGATGGAGAAATTCCACTGGTGCCATGCGATGGAGAAATTCCACTGGTGCCATGCGATGGAGAAGTTCCACTGGTGCCTTGCGATGGAAAAGTTCCACTGGTGCCTTGCGATGGAGAAATTCCACTGGTGCTGTGCGATGGAAAAGTTCCACTGGTGCCATGCGATGGAGAAGTTCCACTGGTGCCTTGCGATGGAAAAGTTCCACTGGTGCCTTGCGATGGAGAAATTCCACTGGTGCTGTGCGATGGAGAAGTTGCACTGGTGCCATGCGATGGAGAAGTTCCACTGGTGCCATGCGATGGAGAAGTTCCACTGGTGCCTTGCGAGGGAGAAGTTCCACTGGTGCCTTGCGAGGGAGAAGTTCCACTGGTGTCATGCGATGACTGGTGCCTTGCGATGGAGAAGTTCCACTGGTGCCTTGCGATGGAGAAGTTCCACTAGTGCCTTGCGATGGATCCATGCGATGGTGCCATGCGATGGAGAAGTTCCACTGGTGCCATGCGATGGAGAAGTTTCACTGGTGCCATGTGATGGAGAAATTCCACTGGTGTCATGCGATGGAGAAGTTTCACTGGTGCCTTGCGAGGGAGAAGTTCCACTGGTGCCTTGCGAGAGAGAAGTTCCACTGGTGCCTTGCGAGGGAGAAGTTCCTCTGGTGCCATGTGATGGAGAAATTCCACTGGTGTCATGCGATGGAGAAGTTCCACTGGTGCCTTGCGAGGGAGAAGTTCCACTGGTGCCATGTGATGGAGAAATTCCACTGGTGCCATGCGATGGTGCCATGCGATGGAGAAGTTCCACTGGTGCCATGCGATGGAGAAGTTCCACTAGTGCCATGCGATGGTGCATGCGATGGAGAAGTTCCACTGGTGCCATGCGATGGAGAAGTTTCACTGGTGCCATGCGATGGAGAAGTTCCACTGGTGCCATGCGATGGAGAAGTTTCACTGGTGCCATGTGATGACTGGTGCCATGCGATGGAGAAATTCCACTGGTGCCATGCGATGGAGAAATTCCACTGGTGCCATGCGATGACTGGTGCCTTGCAATGGAGAAGTTCCACTGGTGCCATGCGATGACTGGTGCCATGCGATGACTGGTGCCTTGCAATGGAGAAATTCCACTGGTGCCTTGTGATGACTGGTGCCATGCGATGGAGAAGTTCCACTGGTGCCATGCGATGGAGAAGTTCCACTGGTGCCATGCGATGGAGAAGTTCCACTGGTGCCATGCGATGACTGGTGCCATGCGATGACTGGTACCATGCGATGACTGGTGCCATGCGATGACTGGTGCCATGCGATGACTGGTGCCATGCGATGACTGGTGCCTTGCAATGGAGAAGTTCCACTGGTGCCTTGCAATGGAGAAATTCCACTGGTGCCATGTGATGACTGGTGCCATGCGATGGAGAAGTTCCACTGGTGCCATGCGATGGAGAAATTCCTCTGGTGTCATGTGATGACTGGTGCCATGCGATGGAGAAGTTCCACTGGTGCCATGCGATGGAGAAGTTCCACTGGTGCCATGTGATGGAGAAGTTCCAAAATGATTATGGCAGAAGCCTTAAGCCTGCACATAAATGTTAATGTGTCAGCAAGGTGTCGAGGTCCAACCTAGCATATAGGTTTTATGTTTTAAATTTGTGTCAACCTGTCATTGGAACAATCTCAGTTACATCGTATTGACATGTATATCTAAATCTGTAATGTTGAAAACAAAAAAAGAACTTAAAAAAAAAGCAAAAAGCCGCCAATGGATGAAAAGACAACTAGTCACTTAGTATAAACTTTTAATTCAGTTTTTTTAGGATCGTCACACTCAGGGAGATTTTCTTCATGCTCCTAGGTTTTTTTGTTTGTTTGTTTGTTTGTTTGTTTTTTTTTGGTCCTTTTTTTCTCTGCAACCTTAACCCTTTGACTCCCGCACCCTGTCCATCAGCATACTGCACCGTCAACTATGCTAGCAGAGCAAAAAATTAACCTTTTGACTCCCTCACCCTATCCACCAGCTTCCTGTATTAAGGTGGTGGATAGGGTGAGGGAGTCAAAGGGTTAAGTTTTTGCACTTGGTGGATAGGGTGTGGGAGTCAGAGGGTTAATGGCCACAGAAGGTGGCACAGTTTTTACAGCGTGATGATGATGATGAGGGGGAGGAGGACGATAATCATGATGGGAGTTCCATCTAGGATTGAGACTGCGTGACTGGGTTGTACTCTACGATTACTATCATGATATATCCTGGTGTCAACCAGGCCCAGGAGATACAGACACCTGTGGTGTTGGTCAGAAAATTTGAGCAACACCCTCAATGACGCATTTGTGAAGTGGATGAGACTCGACTGTGTGGTCCTGGTGTAACAAATGAGCCCACAGCATGTACAACTCTGGATATAAGCTGGTTGGAGCTAAAAAATCACTTGATGAATTTTGAAGGGACTGAAGGGGATTCGAACCCACAACCTTCCAGTCGGTAGTCTGTTAACGCTAACCACTACACCATGATGACTGGTCACTTGGTGTGAACTTACTTGCATACGCATCATAACCAACATAACTTCTTTGATTATGTTTAATACCTTGATATTCACATTGACAGAATACCGTTATCAAGTAAGGCAGTAGAACTGTTTAGCTCTTGATCAACTAAATTATACAACAAATGATGAGAAGCCTATAGTTCAGAAGATTGGACGGCAATCACACACACACACACACACACACACACACACAACACACACACACACACACACACACACACACACACACACACACACACACACACACACACACACACACACACACACACACACACACACACACACACACACACACACACAACACAAAACACACACAAACACAACACACACACATACACACACACACACACACACACACAAAACACAAAACACACACACGCAAAACACACGCACACACAAGAGAACCACTGCCACCACTCCCAATATAATAGGAAGATAATGAATTGCAGTGACAGTTTACAAGAGATCTGAGAAGTTCTCCTGTTGTTTCAGGAATCGGCCCGTGCGGGGAAGGACATGCAGACATCAGTAAGACGGAAGTCGTCCCTCCACCAGAGATGACGGACAGTCCGCGCCAGAAGACAGACGCCGCATCCTCGGGGTCCAACTCCTCTCAGAACGGCGACGCGGTGGTCCTGCGGCAAAAGTCGCGGTCCAAGAAGAACTTCATCAAGAACATCAAGCCCGAGGCGTTCAAACGACCCTCCTCCTACTCCTGCTCCGAGGTGGAGAAGCTGGAGATCCAGAAAGCTGTGGGCAAGTTCAAGGCCAAAGACGACAAAAGTGTGACCCTGATCGGCTACAGCAAGGTGCCCAAGCCCGACACGGAGCCTTCACGCGCGGTGCTGCTGGGCACGCTCAGTCCTCTGCAGAACGACCGGCTGGACAAGGAGCGCCCCCAGTCCATGGCCTACCCCTTGCGCGCTGCCGCCAGCACCACCTCCGTCATGTCTCGCACCTGCTGGAGTCGAGGCAGCGCCACCTCTCTGCCCGAGTTCTCCGACCTGTCCCAGTTTAAAGAGGTCGGCCCCTCCCCCACCCCTACCACCGCACCCTTCTCTCCCCAGGGGACGGACAAGTCGGAGAAGGGGGAGGTGGACGCGTTGGACAACAGACTGGCGGGCAGTTTGGGTCAGAAGCGCGCCATATTCAAAGCCCACCGCTCGTTCACCGCCCCTGTAGCCGACGACCTGGTGGCCAGCGATCTGGTGTCTCCCGCCGGTGACCCTGCCGCCTCCGTGAAGGCCAGCCCCCCACCCCGCAGTCAAAGAGAAGCGTTTGTGTCAAAAGACCAGTGTCCCCCCACCGGTGAGGCGGCGGCTGCGGCTGCCGGTGGTGACGCCGTGTCTGTGACGGGTGTGAACTGTGGTGTGTCTCAGGGTTTGGTCAAGTCATGGACCGGCGTCGATGAGGATGTCGCTGAGCTGTCCAACTGTTACGAGGACAGCGTCAACATCAGCGTGCGCAGCGCCGGCGGCGCCAGCATGGACTCGGGCCTGAAGGTGTCCACCCCGTCCATCATCACCTGTGATAGTCCCTCTCCCACCTCCCACCTTTCCCTACGCACGGCGTCGCGCGAATCGGGCATCGTGTCCGATTCCACCTCCGCCGCTCAGGACGTTTCTCCGGCAGCTTATCAGGACCTTTCTCAGGACGAAGCGGCCGGTGTGGTTGCCTTGACAATAACGGAGCCTTGTCAGCCGGGAGGGCCGGACCAGAAAGTGACGGTGATCGAGTTGTTGCGCGAGGAGTATGAAAAGTCTCTGCGGGAGAAAAGCGTGTCAGGACCGCCCTCCCTGCAGGCCAGCCCCGTGCACTGTCACCGCGCCGCCAGCGACACCGACATCGTGCGAAACCTGGAGAGCTCCAGTCTGGCGGCGCAGCGTGCCTCGGAGAACCTCTTCCAGCGACCCAAGACGGCCCAGGGGCCGCACAGGGAAAGGTCGCGACTGTCCAGTTCCTCCTCGT
This sequence comes from Monoplex corrugatus, assembly GCA_030674185.1. NCBI lineage: Eukaryota > Metazoa > Mollusca > Gastropoda > Littorinimorpha > Ranellidae > Monoplex > Monoplex corrugatus. The sequence goes on from CM060315.1 coordinate 92,826,291, forward strand.
ACCCGGAGCTGTCGCGCTGGGTGGAGCAGAACGAACAGGCGCCCAAGTTGGTGTCGGCTGTCGGCCACAGTACTGTCAAGTAAGTCGCCTGACCTTGACCTTGACCTGGTCCTGTTTTGTGTCTTGTGACCTTTGACCTGTGTTGGTTGTCATCACTGATTCATTCCTGTGGTATCTTTCTTTATCTGTTGTCTGACGTGTTTTGTGTTCAGCTGTCTTAACTTATGTTCAGAGTCAAACCTGCCTTTCAGCTTGGTTCTTTTGATAGAGCTGTTTTTGCCTTGTTCCTTTGCTTTCTGTCATTTCTTCCTATCATTTTCTGCCTTGCTGGTCCATTCACCTGTATGTGTTCGATAAAGTCTTATGTACTTTTTCTTAGGATTGATAATTGGGTATATGTATTAAGTTCATTTTTGGCTCTAGGGAGGTGAGATATGTGGAAGCGGAGTGGTCAGCGCCAGGGGCATGTCCTTAGATTATGTGTGTGAATGCATTGATGTGTGTACTTGACTTGTCCTTGTTTTCGTGTTGAAGTATTATGTATGTTTTGAAATGGTCGTAGCCCTGATTATGCTGATATGAATGGCTCTAGTAGTCGGCTAGGCTATAAGCAGTATGAACCGAACTGAGCCCTGATATGGCTCTACACAGTTGGCTGGGCTTAAAATAGAAATAACGAGCCCAGGGTGTTATTATGAAAGTAAGCATAAAGTACAGCCCTGTCACACAGTCTCACACCAGAATGGAATTGCACAACATATATCAGTATCATTCCCACCATCATCATCATATTATTGTGAAGAACTGGCCCCCATTCTGTGGCTCATCAGATCCTGCTGTCATGACATCAGTTTCAGCGGGTCTGAAGTAAATGGAGAGAGCCCAAGGGGGAAAAATAGGAATCAAACCAAAGCCTTATTCCACTCACATGACTGCCAGATGTGACCAACTCCAGGCAGGGAGTCCACAGAAGTCCCCCCACCAGAGAAGACCTAGTTAACAAGAAACACCCGAGGTGCTGGATGGGACCTGAAACACCAATGCCTCACCACTCGCTGGACAATCATCTTCCAAGCTCCTGACACCACTCAATAGTCATTTCATTAACTCATTCAAGCAGCAACATTTCGCACCGCGCCAACCCCTGAAATCGCAGTATTTTGGGTGATTTTTAAAAAAACATTAAACATTAACAACAAATGTCACACACAAAAGGAAAACATTTTGGAAACATTGAAGTGTTCACATACAGACATTACTCGCCTCAAAACTGGTAGTCTGTTCATCTTGATAGAAGGGGTGAAGGAAACAGGTGACCATAAGGGGGTAAATATCCTCTTGCCGAGTACATATATTTACACCATATGTTTTTTTTTTTCACCAATGAAAACAATTATCCACAGGAATATTTACACAGGAATGTACAGTTTATGTTCAAAAACACAAACACCACCTCCTGTTTACTTGGTGTAATCAAGAACAGTGAATTTGTGTGCAAATCGGCGGTGCTTCTTGACGCCATCTTGACAGTCAGACGAAAACAAAGAACCGCATACAGCATTGAAAAACTGCTACTAAAGCAAAACTACAACTTACAACACGGTGTAAGGGAAGGAACTGTGAAATAAAAGACCCAAGATCACTCTAGTGCATGATTTACTTCCCTTATTCCTTTATTACAGCCACCAAAAAAGTTGAAACTCTGACGTACACCTGCGTATGGCACAGCTCCATGCAGTGTGAAAGGTGAGTACAGCCGTATACGGCACAGCTCCATTGAGGTTAAGCAAAGAGGGGGCTGTCCATGCATTGCATGACCCATTCAGACCCAGTCATCAGTCACTTCGTTTAAAAACCAAATGGCAATTTGGGGGAGATGACGAACGCCAGGACATAGCCACACAACATGCACCAACCAGGTCCAGCCCAGCCTCTGGACCAAGACAGAATGGAAGACCCTTTCTCACTCCTCAGAGAATACCTATTCTGTATAATTGTATGAGAATACAGCATTATTATATTCGTGATTGGTATCTGGGCTGTTATTGTTGTTGTTGTTTTTGTTTTATGTTTTGAGTTGAATATTATTGTAGAGTGATAACCATACCTGTGACGTGTGATTTCAGTTTTGTCAACCTGCGGGAAACGCTCAAGTTGTCTCTGAATTATCCTGGTCACCTGTACAGGTGTGTATTTAATCTACTGTCCTGTGTTTTCTGACTACTCTGCTGGTGTGTGTGTGAGTGTATCTGAGTGTGTGTGTGTGTGTGTGTGGTGTGTGTGTGTGTGTATGTGTGTTTGTATGAGTGTGTGTGGTGTGTGATGTTGTGTGTGTGTGTGTGTGTGCTTGTCATTGTGTGTGTGCTTGTCATTGTGTGTTTGTGTGTGTGTGTGTGTGTGTATGTGTGTGTGTGTGTGTTTGTGTGTGTGCTTGTCATTGTGTGTGTGTGTATGTGTGTGTATGTGTGTGTGGTGTGTGTATGTGTCTATGTATAAATATGAGTGTGTGTGAGCTTGTCATTGTGTGTTGTGTGTGTGTGTGTGTGTGAGTATGAGTGTGTGTGTGTGTTTGTGTGTGCTTGTCATTGTGTGTTTGTGTG